>JAWPHD010023160.1:0-22921 GCA_037043455.1 Cyrtodaria siliqua | reverse complement strand
TTATCTGGTGGATAAATCAGAGTATTCGTGCAAGTATCAATACGATCTTATTGCAACAGATGGATACATGTATGTGTCTATGCAACTGCAACTGCTGGATAAGGGGTATTATGCAAGTATCAATACGATCTTATTGAAACAGATGGATACATGTATGTGTCTATGCAACTGCAACTGCTGAATAAGGGGTATTATGCAAGTATCAATACGATCTTATTGAAACAGATGGATACATGTATGTGTCTATGCAACTGCAACAGCTGAATAAGGGGTATTATGCAAGTATCGATATATTCTCATTGAAACTGATGGACACCCTAGGGAAAAGTTATCGAGTAAAATGTGGATAAAAGAAGATGCAAAGTATATTTATCATGTATTACAACTTATTGACTCATGTTATATATTTGATGTGTAACTGGTGTATTATTAAGGTAACTGGTGTATATTAAGGTAAGTGGTGTATTAGTAAGGTAAGTGGTGTATTAGTAAGGTAACTGGTGTATATTAAGGTTACTGGTGTATTATTAAGGTAACTGGTGTATTATTAAGGTAACTGGTGTATATTAAAGTAAGTGGTGTATTATTAAGGTAAGTTGTTATTATTAAGGTAACTGGTGTATTATTAAGGTAACTGGTGTATTATTAAGGTAACTGGTGTATATTAAGGTAACTGGTGCATTATTAAGGTAACTGGTTTAGTTATTATTAAGGTAACTGGTGTATTTTTAAGGTAATTGATTGTGCAAAGGACATTATAACGTATAGTTGCAATGATATATTTCAAAATGTCGGCTATTATCTATTGCAGGTTTATAAAAATATAAGAACTTACATAGAGATCGTCAGGGTGATAGTTGAACACGTTAGCTTGGATGATGGCAGTCTCCCCACGAATAACAGAATAAGGAAGCTGAACACTAACAAAGAACGGCAAGAAGACCGTCAACTGAAAAAGGAAACATTTGTATTAATGGATGTTTTGTCATGTATTTGGAATAGTTAACCAGTTAAACATGCACATTTTGAAATAGTTTACAATGTTTGTACTTATTTTGACAATAAACTGTCAACGGAATGATGGTATTGAACAAATATGGACATAACCACATTAAAATGAATATATTGCTATTTTTTTAATAAATACACTAACGACGATCCTACGAAAGTACCGATCACACAAAGAGAATACATTTAAGGTCACATAACATAGGTAATGAAATACACGATTTATTTCAATTTATTATAAATTGCTTTTTTTAATCATTGGTTTCCATAACTGTGTAAATAAATATACACTTGGTGATGACGGTATCTATTTAATACTATATACCTCATACCATATGTTGTTGTTTTTTGGGTGATGGATTAAAGCAATACTGTGTCATTACTTAACCCATAACCCGCTACATATATATAATGGACTGCTTTTCTTTGAATTAGGATCATTCCATTTATGTGACAATGGGGTGTTTTTGGGGAAATGATTGATCAGCAGCTGATCTGGGTTTACAATGAAGGCAAAGTCGTGCTTAGCGGGTTAAGGGTTAAGGGTTGCGTTTTGCAGTGTGGCGGCAGTAAACGTCTCCCCGCGTTTGCAATCAGTACTGTTATTCATTCCATCTTTGGAGATCGCTGAGAGGGCGTGAGCGTTAGCTAGCATATTTCACTACCGCTCATGAACAGTCTCAATCAAACCGAGACTGCAATATTTCGTATGTGTCGTGCTCGGCCGTTTCCAAAGGTCCATTATCATACTCTTTTTCTAATATGTCTATACCGAGTCTAGTCTTATTTAGGTTTAAACAGAGCATATGCGGTATAACTGTTGTTCGGACCCTCTGCAGAACCTTGGTGCTATAACTGTTGTTCGGACCTTCTGCAGAACGTTGATGCTATAACTGTTGTTCGGACCCTCTGCAGAACCTTGGTGCTATAACTGTTGTTCGGACCCTCTGCAGAACCTTGGTGCTATAACTGTTGTTCGGACCCTCTGCAGAACCTTGGTGCTATAACTGTTGTTCGGACCCACTGCAGAACCTTGGTGCTATAACTGTTGTTCGGACCCTCTGCAGAACCTTGGTGCTATAACTATTGTTCGGACCCTCTGCAGAACCTTGGTGCTATAAACTGTTGTTCGGACCCTCTGCAGAACCTTGGTGCCGATCAATACTCCCATTCTCCGTTCAAGGCTTTTAATATACATTATGTGTTACTAATACACGTTTTCAATTTACTGTATAATACAATGAGACATTTGTATCTTTTGTAATAGAACATTTGTATCTATTGTAATAGAACATTTAAATAGGTTATGAAAGAAAACATTTGGAAATTGGCGAACATGATAAACACAAACAGTATTGCAGTCTCGGTTTGACTGAGCCTGTTCATGAACAGTAGTCAAAAAGGCTTGATATCGTTCACGCCCTCGTGCCCTCGATTGAGCAGAACTCAATATTTAAAATGTCATTATTACGAATATTTTAGCAATCCAGAAGACATTATATGAACCTAACTGAAACTGGCAATTGTAAAACTCAATACAATAACAGCATGAACTGAAGTTAGCATAGCTTTACAGTCATTGTTTCCTACACGTTATATACCCCTCCACGTGTCCACTGGCAATGTGGTTTCATTTAATTGATAAATTAACAGTGTACTCATTTTCTATGACACGTTCCTATATAACAAAACACGTAATCAGACCATCGTATCAGGTTTTAAATTAGAGTTCATTTTACAAATATAGGCCGCTTTGCTTAATAATATTTATGCAGTGTAGAAGATATAACATTCATAAATTTAAAATGAGGTTTCATTCCAATTAAATTTGCTTTACTAAAGCACGGAAGCTCGGATGCATTTAATGCAGTCAATGCATTTTGTAGATTTATATAGAGTTCGTCAAATTAACAACAGCAGAGTGGAAACCAAATGTCCCGTTTTATACTCATTTTTCGCCTAATGACGGCCGTAAAATTCAACCTGCGCTAAGAATCAGTAGTGTTATTGTTCCTTTTTGGCATGATTTATGATGTGTTGCATCCTGCAATACCTCTCATGAACAGACTCAATTAAACAGAGTCTGTTATGTTCTTCTATCATGTCTATTGTGTGCAATTGTTGCTATCGAAGGAACCTCGTTCAGTATTTATAACTATGTATGTTACATTTTAATGTACAGGTTCTAAAGATATTAAATCGTGTTAAACTCATATTAATTTAGCCCAAGTGCTGTAAATGGAAATGTTATACAGTACAACTTCGTGAAACGGCCCCAACGAGACTTATTTATAGGACAAATACGTATGTTGTGAAACGAAAGCTTAAACAGTTCTACATTGTTACAATGTATGATATTATCATAATGACTTTCAATAAGATAAATAGAGAATATCATGTCAGTGCCTGATACTATCCAGTTTATCAGGTTCGGCACGAAAAAAATGAAGTCCGAGGCTGTGCCGAGGGCTTCATTTTTTTCGTGCCAAACCTGATAAACTGGTTACGATCAGGCATTAACATGATATTCTATTTATCATGTTGATCGTTTAAAATCATTTAATTTACATTTTTTTCTATTTTCCCCACATTTTTTCCGTTCAAAACTACCCCGACGTCATTAAATATACCCTGACGTCATCAAAAGAAGTGCTGACGTCAACAAATGAAGTGCACCTGACGGGATAAGAACGTAACTGCCGAGATAAGGTTTTATCTCAGGCACCCTGTTTCTCGGCAGAATTATGCAGATCGACATGATAAATAGTCGAAAACAAGTTAATATCCAGAAACTGCGAGAAAACAATAATCTTAGCACTTACATTTGACCTGATTTGTGCAACACCAAGTCCTGTAACAGGATGGAGAGCGAACGCATTCGCGACATACTCCGTTATGGTATCTGGAACGACTGCAGCTATATTGACGTGTCCATTACTGTAAATGACGCAGACAGACATCAGCATATGGCATTTAATTAGTTGTTAATCATCGTCGAATGCATACGAGAAGTATTACTACCAATTTGCGCTTGAGAGCTCAGTTGTAAATAGCGTAACTGAGACATTGCAACTTTCAAACATTATCATCATATGTGTTTTCATTTAGAGAATCTTATATAAAAAAGAAAATGAAAGGAGAAACAAAGTCATGTCTATAAAAAGACTGAAGTGCATTACAAACGATCCATGGATTATATATGTCAGAAATGCATGATTTGATAATAGCTTCTACCTAAATCTGTATGAGCCCTACTTAATGCAAATAATTGAGAATTCGATATCCATTTTCTCACAAATTAGTCAAAGTGTACGATATAATATATTTTTAACTTAAAATAAAATTTGCCAAGCATAGAAAATGTCAGCTTATAAGCAAAGCAGAGCATCGTGACAATGTAAGTGTAGTAGCATATGTATATCAGGACTAACTAATCATCACATACAAAACGGTCATATCAAAGACAAAACAATTCATTTCTCTGAGAAAAATGCATCGGGTGACAAAGGCAAAAGCATCAATCTTATGGACTTCTTGACAGCGCTTCCGTGATTGAGGGGTTAACGACGTTGCATTGTAAACAATCTCGCCTCTCACCACTGTGTATTCGAATCCCGCTGGGAGCCCGACATTAGGGTGAGGAAGTGTCGATTATTACGGATTGCGAGAGGTGATCAGTATTGGCTCCACCCAGGAAAAGTGGGTTGACTACCTCCACCACAAAAAATCCACCATCCACCGTCACGACCTAAACAAAACCAAAATTTAGCAATCCTTGGAAACTGATGAATCAAACAAGCAATATAAAGCTGCAAGAGCATACCATTTAATAGCTGGATAGGGTCCTCACGTAAAGATTCCTACGCCCATGAGGGATCGAACTCAGGTGGGCAGTTGATTTAAAGTCAGATATTCTAACCAGTTGTCCACGGACGTTCCTATGCTGTGGAAAAGCAACGCAAAAATAGAAGCCACCAAAAGCACATACAAAAAATAAGAGAGTAATACGAAGATTAAAACCTTGCTAATTCGGAGTGCCAAACCCATGTTTCCGGAAAATCCTTTCTGACTTGACCTTGAGGGATTTCGGATGGACCCATTGCGCTATCGGCTGCTCCAGACATTCTAGCACCGGCATCAAATGCAGCACCGGGCCGCCTCATGCTGCTAGACCCACTGATGCCGTTAGACATCATGTTGCTTGATTCTGTAAAGAAAATGTAGATGCAAGTCGTACTGAACTTGTAGCATTCTCTAAACTCAGTCATCCGACACACACATTTTAAACATCAAGTCCATGGCATATACATGCATTTTAAACATCAAGTCCATGGCATATGCATGATTCTTAAACATCAAGTGTATGGAATATGTATGCATTTTAAACATCAAGCGCATGGAATATGTATGCATTTTAAACATCACGTACATGGAATATGTATGCTGTTTAAACATCAAGTGCATGGAATATTTATACATTTTAAACATCAAGTACATGGAATATGTAAACATTTTAAACATCAAGGGCATGGAATATATATGCTGTTTAAACATCAATTGCTTGGAATATGCATATATTTTAGACATCAAGTACATGGAATATGTAAACATTTTAAACATTGAGTACAAGGAATATGTATGCATTTTTAACATCAAGTGCAAGGAATATGTATGCATTTTAGAGACCAAGTGCATGGAATATGTATGCATCTTAAACATCAAGTGCATGGATTATGCATGCATTTTAAAGACCAAATGCATGGAATATGTATGCATTTTAAAAATCAAGTGCAAGGAATACGTATGCATTTTAGAGACCAAGTGCATGGAATATGTATGCATCTTAAACATCAAGTGTATGGATTATACATGCATTTTAAAGACCAAATGCATGGAATATGTATGCATTTTAAACATCAAGTGCATGGACTATGTATGCATTTTAAACATCAAGTACATAGAATATGTATGCATGTTACACATGAAGTACATGGAATATGTATGCATTTTAAACATCAAGTGCATGGAATACGTATGCATTTTAGAGACCAAGTGCATGGAATATGTATGCATCTTAAACATCAAGTGTATGGATTATGCATGCATTTTAAAGACCAAATGCATGGAATATGTATGCATGTTACACATCAAGTGCATGTCATATGTATGCATGTTACACATCAAGTGCATGGAATATATATGCATTTGAAACATCGAGTACATGGAGTATCTATGCATTTTATACATAAGGTGCATGGAATATGTATGCATGTTACACATATAATACATGGAGTATGCATGCATTTTTAACTTCAAGTGCGTGCAGTATGGATTTTAAACATCAAGTACATGGCTTATGCATAACGTGGTCACGCCTTATATTAACAGGATTTTATAACGGATATTTCGACAATAAAATGTTTTTAAAAATATTTTTTACTGAAGAAATGAGATAACCTGTTTAAAATTAACTATTAATTTTTTAATTTTGCAATATTCAAACTCTTTCATCCGAAAGTAAGGTTTTATGTCTTACCACAGAAAACCCCGTTTTCGCTTCTAGGAGAAGGGGTTGTATGGGGTATGAAAGTTAATACTCAGACCACGTTATGTATGCATTTTAAAGGAATGAGTGATCCATCAAAAAAACAAATATAAAATTCGAACAGGCAATGTAGCATTCAAGAACCACAGTCAATCACACACAGGAACTAATAAACAAGTACATTTCAAAGATGAATCCAATGCCACAGTCATGAAAGGGTTGACAATAGGGCTACCGCCATGGAACGGTCAGTGGCAAAAAGGCCGCTGGAGGTTTAAACCAGGTTCTTGGGTGCACCAAACTTCACTCTCATCCTATTGTCATCCCGAAAAAACGGGACAGTGTAAATAAAGTTATCCCCGCCAGGTTAAATTCTCTAACAAACACAAGAAATAGTTGAAAATAAATCGGTATAGGGAAACAGAATGTTAACACGTTTACTAAGACAAATGGAATTTAGCATAAACTTAATTTGAAGGCAGATCATAATTTTTTGTTTTTTAGTAAAAAAAGGTTCAGAAAAAGAATCATATTTTGGAAATTGCATATGGACGAATGTTAACTACATAACCATGATAACACTAGTTTTCTACAGAAGTTACGGACTGGGAAGGACTCGGTACTTACTAATTTAAATGCACTTATCGATTATTGATAAACTTTATCTCTTTTCAAATGTAAAATTACAAGCATTGGCTTTTTGATATAAAGCATTATTTAAGAATTAATTGTTTTCATTACTGTTATTATTTTCTCTTTTGAAAATGTGTAGACAGTAATATTATTTGACGAATATAAAACTGTCATTTGTGCATTATGCAAACTCTTCGGCTTTAAAGTGTTTTTTCAAGTTTAGTTTTAAATATGACGAGGAATAACAAATGATTGCACTCGTTGAGAATAATACTGTCGATTGTGTTAACAACAACGGTACAATTGTGTTTGCAACATCATCAAAGCAGAGATATACAATCTTGCTTTAGTGTCCGCGTGACTACCCGAAGTAGGCGTTTTCACAGACAAAACAAAACATCTGCTGGGCAAACCCTCTATCTTTATAAGTCACAATCTCTATCTCTATAAAACAAGTGTTTAACACACAAATGAATTATTGGCAAAGCATTGAGGTACTGAGCAACGGTCACGGAGCAGATTAAATGAATCTTAATCTTAGTTCACATAACGTCAAAAATATATAAAACAAGGTTATAGTTATCGAAATACTCTAACGTGACATCACATAGTAATAATTAATCCTAATGTCACAGGACTAGAAAAATGTGCATCCAGACCGGGGAACGAACCCGGGACCTTCGGACTACCGTTCCGATGCTCTACCGACTGAGCTAACCGGCCGGACAATGCAAAATCAGTCTAAATGTTAGATATTCATAAACCGCGACACACTCCCCCTACAAACTAAAATTTCCTAGTCCTCAAAATTTCATGCGTACAGAGAATCATTTGTATGTTTCTCGGAGTTTACTCAGTCACGGCCCCAAGTTGGGCGTCAAATGTCACAGGACTAGAAAAATGTGCAGCCAGACCGGGCTCGAACCTGGGACCTTCGGACTACCGTTCCGATGCTCTACCGACTGAGCTAACCGGCCGGACAATGCAAAATCAGTCTACCTGTTAGATATTTATAAACCGCGACACTAATAACTCAATATTTGAACGAAAATAGTGGTGCAGTTAGTTTTGGCCATAATATTCATAACGTGCTAATCTAAGTTCCATAAAACTATTAGAAAATACATTTATACAAAGTTTGGTATTGTTTCTCGCATGAAATCGACAATGACTGCCCTGTGCCGAACACCTTTTAATTTCCTAACAAATGAACACAGATTAAAGTGATACAAGCTTACACGGTTATTGATTTATAATCAAACGTTATAGAAATTGTATATGATAAATCCGCTATTTCAGATGGATCGATTCATTGAACTAAATTAGTATCAGAACATTAAACTACAGAAGAAAGTTTCTAACACTACATTTCAAGTAAAGTAGATTTCTTACAACATGCGCACCAAAAAAGAAAATCATTACGTGGTCCGAGTATTAACTTCCATACCCCATCCAACCCCTTCTGGTCTAATTACACTAAATCAACAGGATGTGCTCGCCTGGTGCAGTCGAAAGTAGTTCTGTATTAAAGAGTGCTAATCTTTTTTTCTTTAAAAATCTTTTTTAGTGCAGTTTCCTGTTATTTTTTGGCTGTAACTGTATTCTGGACATGTTGTTGATATTTGAAAATGCAGCTCATCATGTTTTTGACAGATTTTGATATAAATTTGAGAAGTGAAAGTAGACAGGGTATGAAATTGCAAGGGGTAAAAATAGTGTTGACCTTTGACCGGTGTTAGTAAACAACTGAAGAAATGTTTCTTAGAAGGTATTAAACCCCCTATTTCCTTGTTGATGTTTAATAGCAGACATGTTTATTTTCATGATAAAGTAAGTTTCCCAGAATTCTAACGAGGTTTGAGTTTTTAACAAAATTCTAACTTTACTATGGAAGGGCAGTGGAGACTCATTTACGCTATTATAACCTTCTCCACGAAGCTAAAACGGGGCCAAGAAGCTAAAACGGGGGTTGGCTGGGTATGAAATAAAACCTTAATTTCGGCCTAAAACATTCGCATATTTTAAAATTAAAACATTTAATAGGTAATTGTAAACAGGTTATCACATTTTTCATTAAAAAATGTTTTTAAACCTGTGCTATTGTCGAAATATCTGTTATAAAATCCTGCTAATATAAGCTGTCCCATCGCTTAATGGAATTAAGGCGGAACCACGTACTAATGTAACTTACTGGACATTGTACGTCTCCTAATGTCGCTGTAGGAAGCAATGTAGGCATCAGTTAGAACTCGAAGGTTGGCGTTCTGTAAGACAATATGCAAATAGTGTATCAAATAATTGCCTCAAACGTTCATAGTACACTCAAAATTAGCAAAAAGTGAAAAGGAAAAAAAATATTGATCACCAAAACGTATCGAATAAGGGTCTTTTTATATGTATATAAAACACACGTTTTAACCCTTTCTATGTGCATGTCTTTAATAAGTATGCTTTATACGTTTTATTATTGTAATAATGCATGAGTTAGAAAACAAACAAAAATCCGTCACCATTGATTTTCTTTAGATGATATATAGAACCTACCATTCATTCTTACACATCCACATAAGTGTCTTATATACTGAGCAAAAATAAAAAAGTACCCTTGATTTTTTCCCGTCTTATATAAAATGCTAAACAGGAAATAAACAATGGTGTGCATAGAATAAGTAGACAGACCATCACTAATAGTCCAAACATAATCTTTGTTTGAAAAGATTAGTATGCAAGGAAGTTATCCCCCTTTCTCGTAAACCATACATTGTTGGTAAAAACACATTACATCTACGAAAATTACCTAAATATTTCCAAGACAATAGTAATGTAATAGAGCTACTTTTTAATTTATTATAGCAGCATGTGTCTTCTCATTTACTAAGGTAGAATATACGGGATCACGTTATACTTGTAAAAATGAAAAAAAAACTCTTACGTTAAAAACAGCGTTTGCAGTACGTGCAAAAATAGGCCGTGACCAGATTTTTCTTCCCCATCCTTGAGATACCCAGTCTGTGTTCCCAAATCGGCGTAATATATCGTTAACCTTGGGTGAAACAAATATTCAATGTTAGTAATTATATACCTAGTAAATGTATGCAAACAAATATGTAACATACATGTATCACACCAAAGCTGACAAAATGTGCCTTTGTGCACTCTTTTTAAATATAAATACTGAAAAGTAAATCCTTTGGAAGCAACAAACTAGAGAGAAAGGTTGCAGCAACGATTTTGTTGAGTCTGTAAATGAGAGGTAATATAAGGTACAACACCTCTCACGCTCCCTAGCACCGGCTGGTAGTATAAGGTGCCACACCCCTTACGCTCCCTAGCACCGGCTGGTAGTATAAGGTGCAACACCCCTCACGCTCCCTAGCACCGGCTGGTAGTATAAGGTGCCACACCCCTCACGCTCCCTAGCACCGGCTTAAGCGGTGTTCTAAATTAAAAGTAGATTTAAAAGTCGAGCTTGAAGTGTAGCAGTCAAAGCCACAGTAACAAAAGCACCTTTGGAAACAAACAACAATTACAAGGATAAATAAAAGGCATGGAATATGACATCACCAACATAACAGGATTTACAACAGGGATCACGCTTCGGAAACATAACATACAACGTAAACCATAGATATAAAGTAATGCACATGTGGAAAAATATACAAAATAAACAATATTAGAGCACCTCTAAGGGCGCCCATCAAACGAAGTCTAGTTCTTATCAAAAATATGCATAATTTTACTGGGAAAAACGCTGTTTTGCAGTACTTTATAGACTTCGTTTGACGGGCGCCCTTAGAGGTGCATGTTATATACTCCTGAAAATAATTTAAGGACCGCAAGAATATTGCTCCATATGCTTACCAGTGAAATTTACTACATACCAGGTTCAAACGGTTACACAGAATTTATAAGCAATGTTACATTAAACTGAACACTGATCGGTATTCTGCATTAGATGAACAAACAAAATGTCCGAGATTTTTGATAATTTCTAAAAATCATCAATACCTAAAGTTTGAATATGTTTTTCAATGTATTCATTATGTGTAATAACAACCAATGGAACGATGAACGCAAAAGTTTAAATTTCCCCGAAATTGACTAACCTTTGACAGTTTAAATGCATACACCGAAGAGTTTTGGAAAACGCAGAATTTTCATCCTATCCAAAATGAAGTAAGTTTTCAAGACATAGTTGCATATTTGGCACTGCACGCTTATCTGTAGAGAAATTCTAACATGGAGACAGATGTTTGTTAAGGAATCAATAGTCATGTAAATAATACGAAATCATATTTTTGGGTGAAAAAATGACATTTTTATTGAAATTTCAAAATGATCTCAATTTTCAATTTATTTAGTTTGTGTAAAATTTCCCTAATTAATACAGAAACACGAAACAGTTTCCATTTTTGGAATGCAATGTGTATGTAAATTTGTGCGATGATGACACTTTAATCTTATTGAAATAAAGAATGGATGGTCCTTAACTTATTTTCAGGAGTATATAAAACTTCCATATTTTGAGAATCCATACTCTATAGACACAATATAAACGTCAATAATCAGTCAGGCCAAAACCCCAATACCCGGGCGTCGAATTAAGAATTAATTACCAATTCATATTTCATTTTACGCATGTTCAATCACAGGTATTTTATGAACCCTATACCTTAAACCGGCACATATGCATTAGTAAATAGCCTGGACACGTGGATAAACTTTTCATAATTGGTTTTGTTGTGTAGTGTTTCCGTTATGTGGCGGGTTATCTGCCTTAAAATGTATTTAAAAGGTAACACATACTTGTCTGTATGAAATAAACAACAGTGACCAAATACATGTACAACAAGCAACTTGACATGAATAGTAATGTGTTTAAAGTGCATACACAACTACGTGAATAGTAATGTGTTTAATGTGCATACACAACTACGTGAATAGTAATGTGTTTAATGTGCATACACTACTACGTGAATAGTAACGTGTTTAAAGTGCATACACAACTACGTGAATAGTAATGTGTTGTGCATACACTACTACGTGAATAGTAATGTGTTTAAAGTACATACACAACTACGTGAATAGTAATGTGTTTAATGTGCATACACTACTACGTGAATAGTAACGTGTTTAAAGTGCATACACAACTACGTGAATAGTAACGTGTTTAAAGTGCATACACAACTACGTGAATAGTAATGTGTTTCAAGTGCATACACTACTACGTGAATAGTAATGTGTTTAAAGTACATACAAAAACTACGTGAATAGTAATGTGTTTAAAGTGCATACACAACTACGTGAATAGTAACGTGTTTAAAGTGCATACACTACTACGTGAATAGTAATGTGTTTAATGTGCATACACAACTACGTGAATAGTAACGTGTTTAAAGTGCATACACAACTACGTGAATAGTAACGTGTTTAAAGTGCATACACAACTACGTGAATAGTAATGTGTTTAAAGTGCATACACAACTACGTGAATAGTAATGTGTTTAAAGTGCATACACTACTACGTGAATAGTAACGTGTTTAAAGTGCATACACAACTACGTGAATAGTAAAGTGTTTAAAGTGCATACACCTATGTGAATAGTAATGTGTTTAAAGTGCATACACTACTACGTGAATAGTAATGTGTTTAAAGTGCATACACTACTACGTGAATAGTAACGTGTTTAAAGTGCATACACAACTACGTGAATAGTAATGTGTTTAATGTGCATACACAACTACGTGAATAGTAACGTGTTTAAAGTGCATACACAACTACGTGAATAGTAACGTGTTTAATGTGCATACACTACTACGTGAATAGTAATGTATTTAATGTGCATACACAACTACGTGAATAGTAATGTGTTTAATGTGCATACACTACTACGTGAAAAGTAATGTGTTTAAAGTGCATACACTACTACGTGAATAGTAATGTGTTTAATGTGCATATACTACTACGTGAATAGTAACGTGTTTAATGTGCATACACAACTACGTGAATAGTAACGTGTTTAATGTGCATACACAACTACGTGAATAGTAATGTGTTTAATGTGCATACACTACTACGTGAATAGTAATGTGTTTATTGTGCATACACTACTACGTGAATAGTAACGTGTTTAAAGTGCATACACAACTACGTGAATAGTAACGTGTTTAAAGTGCATACACAACTACGTGAATAGTAACGTGTTTAAAGTGCATACACTACTACGTGAATAGTAATGTGTTTAAAGTACATACACTACTACGTGAATAGTAATGTGTTTAAAATGCATACACTACTACGTGAATAGTAATGTATTTAAAGTGCATACACTACTAAGTGAATAGTAATGTGTTTAAAGTGCATACACAACTACGTGAATAGTAATGTGTTTAAAGTACATACACTACTACGTGAATAGTAACGTGTTTAAAGTGCATACACTACTACGTGAATAGTAATGTGTTTAAAGTGCATACACAACTACGTGAATAGTAATGTGTTTAAAGTACATACACTACTAGTAATGTGTTTAATGTGCATACACAACTACGTGAATAGTAATGTGTTTAATGTGCATACACTACTACGTGAATAGTAATGTGTTTAATGTGCATACACTACTACGTGAATAGTAACGTGTTTAAAGTGCATACACAACTACGTGAATAGTAACGTGTTTAAAGTACATACACAACTACGTGAATAGTAACGTGTTTAAAGTGCATACACAACTACGTGAATAGTAAAGTGTTTAAAGTGCATACACCTACGTGAATAGTAATGTGTTTAAAGTGCATACACTACTACGTGAATAGTAATGTGTTTAAAGTGCATACACTACTACGTGAATAGTAACGTGTTTAAAGTGCATACACAACTACGTGAATAGTAATGTGTTTAATGTGCATACACAACTACGTGAATAGTAACGTGTTTAAAGTGCATACACAACTACGTGAATAGTAACGTGTTTAATGTGCATACACTACTACGTGAATAGTAATGTATTTAATGTGCATACACAACTACGTGAATAGTAATGTGTTTAATGTGCATACACTACTACGTGAAAAGTAATGTGTTTAAAGTGCATACACTACTACGTGAATAGTAATGTGTTTAATGTGCATATACTACTACGTGAATAGTAACGTATTTAATGTGCATACACAACTACGTGAATAGTAACGTGTTTAATGTGCATACACAACTACGTGAATAGTAATGTGTTTAATGTGCATACACTACTACGTGAATAGTAATGTGTTTAATGTGCATACACTACTACGTGAATAGTAACGTGTTTAAAGTGCATACACAACTACGTGAATAGTAACGTGTTTAAAGTACATACACAACTACGTGAATAGTAACGTGTTTAAAGTGCATACACTACTACGTGAATAGTAATGTGTTTAAAGTACATACACTACTACGTGAATAGTAATGTGTTTAAAATGCATACACTACTACGTGAATAGTAATGTATTTAAAGTGCATACACTACTAAGTGAATAGTAATGTGTTTAAAGTGCATACACAACTACGTGAATAGTAATGTGTTTAAAGTACATACACTACTAGTAATGTGTTTAAAGTGCATACACTACTACGTGAATAGTAATGTGTTTAAAGTACAAACACTACTACGTGAACAGTAATGTGTTTAAAGTACATACACTACTACGTGAATAGTAATGTGTTTAAAGTGCATACACAACTACGTGAATAGTAATGTGCTTAAAGTACATACACAACTACATGAATAGTAATGTGTTTCAAGTACATACACTACTACGTGAATAGTAACGTGTTTAAAGTGCATACACTACTACGTGAATAGTAATGTGTTTAAAGTGCATACACAACTACGTGAATAGTAATGTGTTTAAAGTGCATACACTACTACGTGAATAGTAATGTGTTTAAAGTACATACACAACTACGTGAATAGTAATGTGTTTAAAGTACATACACAACTACATGAATAGTAATGTGTTTAATGTGCATACACAACTACGTGAATAGTAATGTGTTTAAAGTGCAAACACTACTACGTGAATAGTAATGTGGTTAAAGTACATACACTACTACGTGAATAGTAATGTGTTTAAAGTACATACACTACTACGTGAATAGTAATGTGTTTAAAGTACATACACAACTACATGAATAGTAATGTGTTTAAAGTACATAGACTACTACGTGAATAGTAACGTGTTTAAAGTGCATTCACTACTACGTGAATAGTAATGTGTTTAATGTGCATACACAACTACGTGAATAGTAACGTGTTTAATGTGCATACACTACTACGTGAATAGTTATGTGTTTAATGTGCATACACAACTACGTGAATAGTAATGTGTTTAAAGTGCATACACTACTACGTGAATAGTAATGTGTTTAAAGTACATACACAACTACGTGAATAGTAATGTGTTTAATGTGCATACACAACTACGTGAATAGTAACGTGTTTAAAGTGCATACACAACTACGTGAATAGTAACGTGTTTAATGTGCATACACTACTACGTGAATAGTAATGTATTTAATGTGCATACACAACTACGTGAATAGTAATGTGTTTAATGTGCATACACTACTACGTGAAAAGTAATGTGTTTAAAGTGCATACACTACTACGTGAATAGTAATGTGTTTAATGTGCATATACTACTACGTGAATAGTAACGTATTTAATGTGCATACACAACTACGTGAATAGTAACGTGTTTAATGTGCATACACAACTACGTGAATAGTAATGTGTTTAATGTGCATACACTACTACGTGAATAGTAATGTGTTTAATGTGCATACACTACTACGTGAATAGTAACGTGTTTAAAGTGCATACACAACTACGTGAATAGTAACGTGTTTAAAGTACATACACAACTACGTGAATAGTAACGTGTTTAAAGTGCATACACTACTACGTGAATAGTAATGTGTTTAAAGTACATACACTACTACGTGAATAGTAATGTGTTTAAAATGCATACACTACTACGTGAATAGTAATGTATTTAAAGTGCATACACTACTAAGTGAATAGTAATGTGTTTAAAGTGCATACACAACTACGTGAATAGTAATGTGTTTAAAGTACATACACTACTAGTAATGTGTTTAAAGTGCATACACTACTACGTGAATAGTAATGTGTTTAAAGTACAAACACTACTACGTGAACAGTAATGTGTTTAAAGTGCATACACAACTACGTGAATAGTAATGTGCTTAAAGTACATACACAACTACATGAATAGTAATGTGTTTCAAGTACATACACTACTACGTGAATAGTAACGTGTTTAAAGTGCATACACTACTACGTGAATAGTAATGTGTTTAAAGTACATACACAACTACGTGAATAGTAATGTGTTTAAAGTGCATACACTACTACGTGAATAGTAATGTGTTTAAAGTACATACACAACTACGTGAATAGTAATGTGTTTAAAGTACATACACAACTATATGAATAGTAATGTGTTTAATGTGCATACACAACTACGTGAATAGTAATGTGTTTAAAGTGCAAACACTACTACGTGAATAGTAATGTGGTTAAAGTGCATACACTACTACGTGAATAGTAATGTGTTTAAAGTACATACACTACTACGTGAATAGTAATGTGTTTAAAGTACATACACAACTACGTGAATAGTAATGTGTTTAAAGTACATACACAACTACATGAATAGTAATGTGTTTAAAGTACATAGACTACTACGTGAATAGTAACGTGTTTAAAGTGCATTCACTACTACGTGAATAGTAATGTGTTTAATGTGCATACACAACTACGTGAATAGTAACGTGTTTAATGTGCATACACTACTACGTGAATAGTTATGTGTTTAATGTGCATACACAACTACGTGAATAGTAATGTGTTTAAAGTGCATACACTACTACGTGAATAGTAATGTGTTTAAAGTACATACACAACTACGTGAATAGTAATGTGTTTAATGTGCATACACAACTACGTGAATAGTAACGTGTTTAATGTGCATACACTACTATGTGAATAGTAACGTGTTTAATGTGCATACACTACTACGTGAATAGTAATGTGTTTAAAGTACATACACAAATACGTGAATAGTAATGTGTTTAAAGTACATACACAACTACGTGAATAGTAATGTGTTTAAAGTACAAACACTACTACGTGAATAGTAACGTGTTTAACGTGCATACACTACTACGTGAATAGTAATGTGTTTAATGTGCATACACAACTACGTGAATATTAACGTTTTTAATGTGCATACACTACTACGTGAATAGTTATGTGTTTAATGTGCATACACAACTACTAGAATAGTAATGTGTTTAAAGTACATTCACTACTACGTGAATAGTAATGTGTTTAAAGTACATACACAACTACGTGAATAGAAATGTGTTTAATGTGCATACACAACTACGTGAATAGTAACGTGTTTAATGTGCATACACAACTACGTGAATAGTAACGTGTTTAATGTGCATACACTACTACGTGAATAGTAACGTGTTTAATGTGCATACACTACTACGTGAATAGTAACGTGTTTAATGTGCATACACAACTACGTGAATAGTTACGTGTTTAAAGTGCATACACTACTACGTGAATAGTAATGTGTTTAATGTGCATACACAACTACGTGAATAGTAACGTGTTTAATGTGCATACACAACTACGTGAATAGTAACGTGTTTAATGTGCATACACTACTACGTGAATAGTAACGTGTTTAATGTCCATACACAACTACATGAATAGTAACGTGTTTAAAGTGCAAACACTACTACGTGAATAGTAATGTGTTTAATGTGCATACACTACTACGTGAATAGTAACGTGTTTAATGAGCATACACAACTACGTGAATAGTAATGTGTTTAATGTGCATACACTACTACGTGAATAGTAACGTGTTTAAAGTGCATACACTACTATGTGAATAGTAATGTGTTGTGCATACACAACTACGTGAATAGTAACGTGTTTAATGTGCATACACTACTATGTGAATAGTAACGTGTTTAATGTGCATACACAACTACGTGAATAGTAATGTGTTTAAAGTACATACACTACTACGTGAATAGTAATGTGTTTAATTTGCATACACTACTACGTGAATAGTAATGTGTTTAAAGTACATACATAACTACGTGAATAGTAATGTGTTTAATGTGCATACACTACTACGTGAATAGTAACGTGTTTAAAGTGCATACACAACTACGTGAATAGTAATGTGTTTAATGTGCATACACAACTACGTGAATAGTAACGTGTTTAATGTGCATACACAACTACGTGAATAGTAATGTGTTTAAAGTGCATACACTACTACGTGAATAGTAATGTGTTTCAAGTACATACACTACTACGTGAATAGTAATGTGTTTAAAGTGCATACACAACTACGTGAATAGTAACGTGTTTAAAGTGCATACACAACTACGTGAATAGTAACGTGTTTAATGTGCATACACTACTACGTGAATAGTAATGTGTTTAATGTGCATACACAACTACGTGAATAGTAATGTGTTTAATGTGCATACACTACTACGTGAAAAGTAATGTGTTTAAAGTGCATACACTACTACGTGAATAGTAATGTGTTTAATGTGCATATACTACTACGTGAATAGTAACGTGTTTAATGTGCATACAAAACTACGTGAATAGTAACGTATTTAATGTGCATACACAACTACGTGAATAGTAACGTGTTTAATGTGCATACACTACTACGTGAATAGTAATTTGTTTAATGTGCATACACTACTACGTGAATAGTAACGTGTTTAAAGTGCATACACAACTAGGTGAATAGTAACGTGTTTAAAGTGCATACACAACTACGTGAATAGTAACGTGTTTAAAGTGCATACACTACTACGTGAATAGTAATGTGTTTAAAGTACATACACTACTACGTGAATAGTAATGTGTTTAAAATGCATACACTACTACGTGAATAGTAATGTATTTAAAGTACATACACTTCTAAGTGAATAGTAATGTGTTTAAAGTACATACACAACTAGGTGAATAGTAATGTGTTTAAAGTACATACACTACTACGTGAATAGTAATGTGTTTAAAGTGCATACACAACTACGTGAATAGTAATGTGTTTAAAGTACATACACTACTACGTGAATAGTAATGTGTTTAAAGTGCATACACTACTACGTGAATAGTAATGTGTTTAAAGTGCATACACTACTACGTGAATAGTAATGTGTTTAAAGTGCATACACAACTACGTGAATAGTAATGTGTTTAAAGTACATACACAACTACGTGAATAGTAATGTGTTTAAAGTACATACACTACTACGTGAATAGTAACGTGTTTAAAGTGCATACACTACTACGTGAATAGTAATGTGTTTAAAGTACATACACAACTACGTGAATAGTAATGTGTTTAAAGTGCATACACTACTACGTGAATAGTAATGTGTTTAAAGTACATACACAACTACATGAATAGTAATGTGTTTAAAGTACATACACAACTACATGAATAGTAATGTGTTTAATGTGCATACACAACTACGTGAATAGTAATGTGTTTAAAGTGCAAACACTACTACGTGAATAGTAATGTGGTTAAAGTACATACACTACTACGTGAATAGTAATGTGTTTAAAGTAAATACACTACTACGTGAATAGTAATGTGTTTAAAGTACATACACAACTACGTGAATAGTAATGTGTTTAAAGTACATACACAACTACGTGAATAGTAATGTGTTTAAAGTACATACACTACTACGTGAATAGTAACGTGTTTAAAGTGCATACACTACTACGTGAATAGTAATGTGTTTAATGTGCATACACAACTACGTGAATAGTAACGTGTTTAATGTGCATACACTACTACGTGAATAGTTATGTGTTTAATGTGCATACACAACTACGTGAATAGTAATGTGTTTAAAGTACATACACTACTACGTGAATAGTAATGTGTTTAAAGTACATACACAACTACGTGAATATTAATGTGTTTAATGTGCATACACAACTACGTGAATAATAACGTGTTTAATGTGCATACACAACTACGTGAATATTAACGTTTTTAATGTGCATACACTACTACGTGACTAGTTATGTGTTTAATGTGCATACACAACTACGTGAATAGTGATGTGTTTAAAGTACATACACTACTACGTGAATAGTAATGTGTTTAAAGTACATACACAACTACGTGAGTAGTAATGTGTTTAATGTGCATACACAACTACGTGAATAGTAACGTGTTTAATGTGCATAAACAACTACGTGAATAGTAACGTGTTTAATGTGCATACACTACTACGTGAATAGTAACGTGTTTAATGTGCATACACAACTACATGAATAGTAACGTGTTTAAAGTGCATACACTACTACGTGAATAGTAATGTGTTAAATGTGCATACACAACTACGTGAATAGTAACGTGTTTAATGTGCATACACAACTACGTGAATAGTAATGTGTTTAATGTGCATACACTACTACGTGAATAGTAACGTGTTTAAAGTGCATACACTACTACGTGAATAGTAATGTGTTGTGCATACACAACTACGTGAATAGTAACGTGTTTAATGTGCATACACTACTATGTGAATAGTAACGTGTTTAATGTGCATACACAACTACGTGAATAGTAATGTGTTTAAAGTGCATACACTACTACGTGAATAGTAATGTGTTTAATGTGCATACACAACTACGTGAATAGTAATGTGTTTAAAGTACATACATAACTACGTCAATAGTAATGTGTTTAATGTGCATACACTACTACGTGAATAGTAACGTGTTTAAAGTGCATACACTACTACATGAATAGTAATGTGTTTAATGTGCATACACAACTACGTGAATAGTAACGTGTTTAATGTGCATACACTACTACGTGAATAGTAACGTGTTTAATGTGCATACACAACTACGTGAATAGTAATGTGTTTAAAGTGCATACACTACTACGTGAATAGTAATGTGTTTCAAGTACATACACTACTACGTGAATAGTAATGTGTTTAAAGTGCATACACAACTACGTGAATAGTAATGTGTTTAAAGTGCATACACTACTACGTGAATAGTAATGTGTTTAATGTGCATACACTACTACGTGAATAGTAATGTGTTTAAAGTACATACACTACTACGTGAATAGTAATGTGTCTAAAGTGCATACACTACTACGCGTTATAGCCGTGATTTATTTTTGCATAGTATTTATGTCAGTTTATATTTATTGTGTCGGTGGCTGTTGGGTGAGTGAAACATGTGGCATACGACATTACTATACATGTACAGAACAATAAAAGCGAATATTACTGGTTATGTTAAGAACTATGTTTCCTTACTACTATATCATTCGGAGTTACTAACGATGTACCTGATTCCTTTCAAATATCGCATTATTTGTAAAGAAGTTTGCGCATGGCTGAATGGAAAAGTAAATTCATTTACTGAGGCAAGTTGATAATTAGGCAAAACGTAATACAAATCAAAAGCATATGAAACTAGTTGGGGACATCGATTCAATAAGCAGCTTCAGTAAGAGGGATCGAGTTTGGTAAACTCAATATAAAATATGATTATGTATAACAAAGAGTATGATAATGGACCTTTGAAAACGGCCGAACACGACACATACAAAATATTGCAGTCTCGGTTTAATTGTTCATGAACTGTAGTAAAATATGCTAGCTACCGCTCACGCCCTCTAACCCCGGATTGAGCAGAACTCAATATTCATAAAATCAATAGTATACAATTTTAACCATCCCGAAGATTAGCTGTAACTAATGTTGTAATAACTTGTAGTTCAATCCATTTGCATATGTTTCTATGAATATTGTGATGTTGAATTGATGTATTGGAACATATCTGCAATACAATATTATTAAACTAAAACTGAAGATGGCATGCATATGGCGGTGGACATAGAGATTTTCCTCCCCCATGTCCAGCGGCGTATGGTCAGAGTATCTAACAAACTACTATGCCCCGAAGAGCGAAATACACTAAATAGAATTTAGTTGGGAGCAGCGGTTATGAAGCCTGCATATCACAAGTAACAGCCAAAAGACTAAATTAAAAAGCAGACAACATATCCTATGATATGTTTGTAATATGTTTGTTTTTCCCCGCCGGACGTCAAATTTACGAAGACCGAATCTTTTGTTTTTTATTAAGTATGTTTCCTTAGCTCTTTCATCTCTGTAATGGTAATACAGACTATTCCAATCAATAAGTTGTTTGGCACTAAAGCAACAGGGGGAGGTTAAGAAAGTTTAATTTAACTGGCATTGGACGGATTAACATAGTGTATATATACTTACGCGTGATGGTGTCACATCGTTGCCTTCTTTCAGCAGAAGAACACTCTTATCGACAACCAGGACATTTACTTGGGAGCCACTATCGGCAGTTACACGAAGATTGACGTTAGATTTCGGCTTCCTAGTAGACTGGTCAAACTCGATGGTGACCTATTTTGTAACACAAAAAGTAGTCATAAAAGTCGGACAGGAAATATAGCATTCAAGGAATATAGTCAACCACAAACACGCATATAAACAAATAATAATTACAAAAACAAGAGGCACAAGAGGGCATGTGGACGTTTTACTGGCTAAACATAACATTTATGTATAAGGGACCATAACTCTTT
>JAWPHD010023159.1:17500-22923 GCA_037043455.1 Cyrtodaria siliqua | reverse complement strand
GTAGTAGTACTAGTACTAGTAGTAGTAGTAGTAGTAGTAGTAGTACTAGTAGTAGTAGTAGTAGTAGTAGTGGGAGTATAGTAGTAGTAGTAGTAGTAGTAGTAGTAGTAGTAGTAGTAGTATTAATAGTAGTAGTAGTAGTAATAGTAGTAGTATAGTAGTATAGTAATAGTAGTAGTAATAATAACAGTAGAAGTAGTAGTAGTAGTAGTACTAGTACGTAGTAGTAGTAGTAGTAGTAGTAGTAGTAGTAGTAGTAGTAGTATAGTAGTAGGATAGTAGTAGTAGTAGTAGTAGTAGTAGTAATAGTAGTAGTATAAGTAGTAGTAGTAATTGTAATAGTAATAGTATAGTAGTAATAGTAGTAGTAGTAGTAGTATAGTAGTAGTAGTAGTAGTAATAGTTATAGTATATAATAGTAGTAGTAATAGTAATAGTAATAGTAGTAGTACAGTAGTAGTAGTTGTAGTAGTAGTAGTAGTAGTAGTAGTAGTAGTAGTAGATAGGAGTAGTAGTTAGTAGTAGTAGTAGTAGTAGGAGTTAGTAGTATAGTAGGTAGTAGTAGTAGTAGTAGTAGTAGTAGTAGTAGTAGTAGTGTAGTAGTTGTGTTGTAGTAGAGTAGTAGAGTAGTAGTAGGAGTAGTAGTAGTAGTAGGTTGTAGGAGTAGTAGTAGGTATAGTGGTAGTATTGTAGTAGTAGTAAGAGTTAGTAGTAGTAGTAATAGTAGATAGGAGTAGTATAGGAGTAGTTGTAGGTTAGTAGTATAGTTAGGTAGTAGTAGAGAGATAGGTAGTAGTAGGATGTAGTAGTAGTTGTAGTATTAGTAGTAGTGTAGTAGTAGTAGGATAGTAGTAGTAGATATAGTAGTAGTAGTTATTAGTAGTAGTAGTAGTATAGTAGGAGTAGTAGTAGTAGTAGTAGTAGGAGTAGTAGTAGTAGTAGTAGTAGTATGAGTAGGAGTAAGTAGTAGTAGTGGTATTGTAAGTAGTATTGTTGTAGAAGGTAGTAGTATAGTATAGTAGTAGTTGTAGATAGTATAGTAGAGTAGTAGTAGTAGTATTGTATAGTAGTATAGTAGTAGTAGTAGTAGGTAGTAGTAGTAGAGTAGTAGTATAGTATAGTAGTAGAGTAGTAGTAGTAGTAGTATATGTATATAGTAGTAGTAGTATAGGTAGTAGTAGTAGTATTAGAGTAGTAGTAGTTAGGAGTAGTAAAGTAGTTAGTAGTGTAGTAGAGTAGTATAGTGTAGTAGTAGGTATTAGTAGTAGTAGTAGTAGTAGTAGAGTAGTAGTAGGTAGTGTAGTAGTAGGTAGTGATAGTAGGAGTGAGTAGTATTAGTAGTAGTATAGTTAGTATAGTTGTAGTAGTATAGTAGTAGTAGTATGTATTAGTAGTAGTAGATAGTAGTAGTAGTAGAGTAGTAGTAGTAGTAGGAGTAGTTGTAGTAGTGTATAGTAGTAGTAGTATTATTAGTAGTAGTTGAGTAGTAGTGAGTAGTTAGTAGTATAGTAGTAGTAGTTAGTAGTAGTAGTAGGTAGTAGTAGTAGTATAGTAGTAGTAGTAGTAGGTTAGTAGTAGTAGTAGTAGTAGTAGTAGTTAGTAGTAGGAGTAGTATAGTTAGTAGTAGTAGTAAGAGTAGTATGAGTATAGTAGTAGGATAGTAGTAGTAGGTAGTAGTAGTAGTAGTAGGAGTAGGAGTTAGTAGTAGTAGTAGGTAGTAGTAGTAGTAGTAGTAGTTAGTAGAGTTGAGTAGTAGTTGAGTAGTAGTTAGATAGTAGTAGTAGTAGGTAGTAGTTGTAGGGGAGTGGTAGTAGTAGGAGAGTATTGTAGTAGTAGTAGTTAGTAGTATGTAGTAGTTATAAGTTAGTAGTAGTTAGTAGTAGTAGATAGTGATGAGTAGTAGTAGTGTATAGTAGGTGTAGTAGGAGTAGTAGGTAGTAGTTAGTAGTTGTATAGGAGTAGTAGAGTATAGTAGGTAGTTAGTTGTAGTAGTGTAGTAGGAGGTAGTGTAGTAGTAGTAGTAGTGTTGTAGTTAGTAGTAGTAGTAGTATTGTAGTAGTGAGTATTGGTGTAGTAGTAGTAGTAGTATGTGTAGTGGTAGTAGTAGTAGGTAGGTATAGTAGTAGGTAGTTGAGTATAGTAGTAGTTGAGGTAGTAGTAGTATTTAGGAGTAGGTAGGTGTAGTAGATAGTATAGTGTAGGTAGTAGTGAGTGATAGTAGTGTAGTATGTAGTAGGTAGTAGTTAGTAGTAGGAGTAGTATAGTGTAGTGTATAGTAGTGAGTTGTAGTAGTAGGAGTAGTAGTAGTATAGTAGATATAGTTATAGTAGTTAGGAGTAGTAGTATAGTAGGAGTAGTTGTAGTAGTAGTATGTAGGATGAGTAGTAGTATTAGTAGTAGTAGTAGTAGGATAGTAGTAGTAGGAGTAGTAGTGTTAGAGTAGTAGTAGGAGGATTAGTTAGTAGTAGTAGTAGTAGTGAGTAGTGTAGTAGTTAGTAGTTAGTATAGGTAGTAGTGTAGTAGTTGTAGGAGTAGGAGGTTAGTAGTAGTAGTTGTAGTAGTAGTTGAGTAGTAGTAGGAGTAGTAGTAGTAGTAGTAGTTGTAGTAGGATTGAGGTAGTAGAGTAGTAGGTAGTAGTTTGTTAGTGAGTGTTGAGTAGTAGTGTAGTAGGAGTAGTAGGTAGTTGTAGTGTAGGAGTAGTAGGAGTGTTAGTAGTAGTAGTAGTAGTAGTTAGTAGTAGTAGTAGTATAGTAGTATATTAGTAGTAGTAGTTGTAGTAGTAGTAGTAGTAGGAGTTGTAGTAGTAGTAGTATGTAGAGGTGTAGTATAGTAGTAGTAGGTGTAGTAGTAGTAGTTGTAGGAGTGTAGTAGTAGAGTAGTTGTAGTAGTAGTAGTTGTAGTGTTGTAGTAGTAGAGTAGAGTAGTAGTTAGTAGTAGTATAGTTTAGTATAGTAGTAGGTAGTAGTAGTTTAGTAGTAGGAGTTGTAGGTTAGTTGTATAGTAGTAGTAGTAGTAGAAGTAGTAGTAGTATAGGTATGTATTGTAGTAGTGTAGTAGTAGTAGTAGTAGTAGGTAGTAGTAGTTGAGTAGTAGTAGTAGTATAGTAGTAGTAGTAGGTAGTAGTAGTAGTAGTAGTAGTAGTAGTAGTATAGTAGTAGTAGGATAGTTAGTAGTTAGTAGTAGTAGTAGTAATAGTAGTAGAGTAGTATAATAGTAGTTAGTAGTATGTAGTAGTAGTAGTATAGTAGTAGTAGTAGTAGTAGTAGTAGTGTGTAGTAGTGTAGTAGTAGTATAGAGTAGTAGTATAGTAGAGTAGTAGTAGTAGTAGTATAGTAGTGAGTAGTAGTAAGTAGTAGGAGTAGTTGTAGTAGTATAGTAGTAGTATAGTAGTAGTATAGTGTAGTAGTATTTAGTAGTAGTAGTAGTAGTTAGTAGTAGTAGTAGTAGTAGGTAGTAGTAGTAGTAGTAGTAGTAGTAGTAGTAGTAGTAGTAGTAGTAGTACTAGTATATAGTAGTAGTAGGAGTAGTAGTTATAGTATAGGAGTAGAGTAGTAGTTGTATAATAGTAGTAGTAGTAGTGTAGTAGTTGTAGTTGTAGTTATAGGTAGTAGTAGTAGTAGTAGAGTTAGTAGTAGTATAGTAGTAGTAGTAGTAGTGAGTAGGAGTAGTAGTAGTAGTAGTAGTAGATAGTAGTAGTAGTGGTAGTAGTAGTAGTTGTAGTAGTAGTGAGTATAGTAGGATTAGTAGTAGTAGTTAGTAGTATAGTAGTAGTAGTGAGGAGTAGTAGTTGTATAGTAGTGTAGAGTAGGTAGAGTAGTAGTAGGAGTTGTATAGTAGTAGTTGTAGTATGGTAGTAGTAGTGGAGTAGATAGATAGTAGTAGAGTAAGTAGTAGTAAGAGTAGTAGTAGTAGTAGTAGTAGTATAGTTAGTAGTAGTGTAGTATGTAGTAGTAGTAGTAGTAGGTAGGAGTAGTATAGTAGTAGTAGTGGTAGTAGTAGTATTAGTAGTAGTAGTAGTAGTATAGTAGTGTAGTGTAGTAGTAGTGGAGTAGTAGTAGTAGTAGTAGTGGTAGTGGTGTAGTAGTGGTAGTGATAGTAGTAGTGGCAGTAGTAGGAATAGTTAGTATCTGTTGTAGTTAGTGTAGATAGTAGTAGTAGTAGTAGAGTAGGAGTAATAGTAGAAGTAGTAGGTGTATGAGGTAGAAGTAGTTGTAGTAGTAGTTGTAGTAGGTAGTAGTAGTATAGGTAGTTATTAGTATAGTAGTGTAGTAGTAGGTTAGTGTTAGTAGTAGTAGGAGTAGTAGGAGTAGGAGTAGTAGTAGTAGTAGTAGTAGAGTGAGTAGGATAGTAGTAGTAATAGTAGTAGTAGTTAGTAGTAGTAATAGTAATAGCAGTAGCAGTATAGTTGTATTAATAGTGTAGTATAGTAGTCGTAGTAGTTAGTAGTAGTATAGTAGTGTTAGTAGTAGTAGAGTAGTAGTTAGTAGTAGTAGTAGTAGGTAGTAGTAGTAGGTAGAGTTGTGAGTAGTAGTAGTAGTAGTAGTAGTAGTAGGTAGTGTAGTAGTGTAGGTGTAGGTAGGTGTAGTAGTAGTATTAGTTAGTAGTAGTGTAGGTAGTAGTAGGAGTGTAGTGAGTAGGTAGTAGTGTTAGTAGGATAGTAGTTAGTAGTAGTAGTAGTAGTAGGTAGTAGTAGTGTAGGTTGTAGTAGTGGGTAGTAGGTAGTAGTATTGTAGTAGTATGTAGTAGTAGTAGTAGTTAGTAGTAGTAGTAGTGAGTAGTAGAGTAGTGTAGTAGTAGTAGTAGTAGTTGTAGTATAGTAGTAGTATAGTAGTTAGTAGGAGTAGAGGTAGGTAGTGAGTAGTAGTATGGAGGTAGTAGTAGTGTTGAGTAGTAGTGAGTAGTAGGTAGTAGTAGTAGTAGTAGTGGTAGTGGTAGTAGTAGTGGGTAGTGTGAGTAGAGTGGCAGTAGTAGTAATAGTATAGTAAAACTGTAGTAGTTATTGTAATAGTAATAGTAGTAGAAGTATAGTAGTAGCAGTAGTAGTAATAGTAGAAGTAGTAGTAGTATTAGGGTAGTAGGAGTAGTAATAGTAAGTTGTAGTAGTAGTAGTAATAGTAGTAGTAATAATAACAGTAGTACTAGTACTACTACGTACTACTACTACTACTGTATTATTACTACTACTATTACTACTACTACTAACTTCTACTATTACTACTACTTCTACCACTATTACTACTACTACTTCTACTATTACTACTACTGCTAATACTTATACTTCTACTACTATTACTATACAATACTACTACAGTTTTACTATTACTATTACTACTACTAGTACTAGTACTATTTACTAGTTACTACTACTACTACTACTACCACTACTACTACGACTACTACTACTACTACTACTACTACTACTA
>JAWPHD010023159.1:0-2500 GCA_037043455.1 Cyrtodaria siliqua | reverse complement strand
TCGTGTTTGTGATGTCTTTTTTGGCCTTTTATTCATCTTTAAAGTTTTTCTCTGTTTCTGTGTGTGTTTGTTGTTGACTGTCGTCCTTGAATGCTACTTTTCCTGTTCGATTTGTATGTCTACTTTTAGTACTATTGCAATTCGTGTTTGTGTTAATGCGTGTTTTTGGTTGACTGCGATCTGCTAAACCTCATTTCCTTTTCGACTGTTATACTTACTTTTAATAAATCTACTTCATTAGGAGAAACAAAATATGGACATAACTGCCATGTTAGATGTTTCGCATATATCCAAGTTTCCTTATCATATTAGTTTGATCTGGACGGAGTCGGTGCAATTTTCTTTATTGTGGTTAATACTAGCGCTGCATTTATTTACTAACTATTCATAATTTTTCATTGTAGAGATGTTGAGATTTTATCTTTTTTTAGGTGATAACATTTGTGTTACTTGGTTTTTATCCTTGGGTTCTATAGTAAAATAAAAATCTTTGACGGAGTAACAAGACGTTAATGTTCAAGTTCTTGATTTTGAAAGATATATATATTGAATCAATTTGCAGGAAATTCCATGAAATGTGCAGGGTTTCAAAAGAAGCACACTGCATTTTAACAGTAAAAATCGAGGATAAAGACCGAGTTTATCACCTACCCGAATGTTTAGGAATGTCAAATTTCTGGTCACTGATTGGTAAGTTGTTTTGATGATGCTCTATCAAAATTATGAATACTGAAGCATTGTCTACGTACGTTTTGTTCATTTTTAGATATACCATAATCACATTCTACAATCACTAAAAACAATTAGACAAAAAATTGGATAAATGTGAAATAATTTGGATAAATGCCGAGAGTGCATGTGATATATATTTGCTCTATATTTGTTGCACGACAACATTATCCTACTTAATAATTATTAGCGTACTAAATGACGTTTGCATGTATCGTTGCTGTGACTGAGACATGGCTTGGAACCTCAGTAGATAAAGCATGTATCTGTGAGCTAGTACCAAATGGCCACCAAATCAAACACGTCCCTCGCGGTGGTTCAAGACGTGTAGGGGGCGTAGCGCTTATCTACAAATCAGCTATAAACCTTAGTCTCGTTGCATCCAGTCACGATATAGTTTTTCAAACTTTGAGTACATGGACTGTAACTTGATCATTTACAGATACTCACTACGTCTGGCAGTAGTATATAGACCACCCCCTACACGGGAAAACGGTCTAAAGACAAGTGCATTCCTTGATCATGAATGGCCATTATTTCTAGCCCGGTATGCAACAGTGGACAACAACATCATTATTGTTGGTGATGTTAACATCCACCTAGATATTCCTGCAGATCGGGATACTTCAAAGTTCACTAGTGTGCTATAATCGTGTGGCGTGCGTCAACATGTCAGTGAACCAACCCATGTAGGTGGTCACACGTTGGACGTGGTCATCACCAGAGACACAGATAAAACAGTGTCTGGGGTAGAAGTCACAGATCCTGGACTATCTGACAACACTGGCAAAGCGTCACGTGATCATTTTGCAGTGATTTTCAACACCCGTGCTTTTAAACCTGCCCCTGTGATGAAAACTGTTTCTTTTAGAAAGCTTCATTCCATCGATGTTGATGCATTTAAGAACATTTTAACATCAGACGTTCTCAAAAGTAGATTGCAATCCAGGAATACCGAGGAGCTGGTCAATGTAAACAACGATGAGGTTTCATCACTTATTAATAAACATGCTCCTCTTCGTACTAAAACTATTGTGTTAAGACCCTCTTGTCCCTGGTAAACAGAAGACATTCATGATGCAAAACATATGAGACGAAAGTTAGAACGCAAATGGCGTAAATCTAATCTTACAATTGACCGCGTGATCTACAGAAATTAATATAAAGATATTCTGGGGTTCTGGCTCAAAAAAATATTTAAACCCCAACTGAAACTAACTAACCTAAAATTAAAAAATGCAAAACAACTTAAAACAAACTTTTAAGCTTGTTTTTTGCATTTTTTATAAATCTTATTTTTAACATAATTAAATCAAAATACGTCTGAATTTAAGACATTCTTTATTATAATCTTTAAACGTCCAATAATCGTTCATTTTTCTAATTGAATCAGCCCCGCAAGCAACACACACTTGATACTTAGCACAAGTGCCTTTATTACACTTTAAACACGGTAATACTTTACTATTTTTTAATCTATATTTATGCAAACTACAATAATCTGAGTCCATTGTAGACTTTTTTTCACATTTAACATGCAAACCAACTTTTAAGAACTTACAAACTCTGCTATTCATTGTTTTTCTATACATATTAAAGAAGCAATTTTAATTTAGTATAACATAAAACGACAATGAATAGTAAAGAAATCACAGAAAGATCATTATTTTTGCATGCAAAAGGTGAAATAGATAGCGATGCATTAAATAATGGATTAAAAGCAATAACTTTTAAAACAGAAGAAGTTAAAGATCAAACATTAGACAATTTA
>JAWPHD010023158.1:0-22923 GCA_037043455.1 Cyrtodaria siliqua | reverse complement strand
GAACTGAATATATATGCCTAAGAACTCAATATATATGCGTAAGAAACGCAATATATATGTGTAAGAACGGAATATATATGTGTAAGAACTGAATATATATGTGTTAAGAACTGAATATATATGTGTAAGAACTGAATATATATGTGTAAGAACTGAATTATATATGCATAAGAACTGAATATATATATGCGTAAGAACTGAATATATATGCGTAAGAACTGAATATATATATAAGAACTGAATATATATGCATAAGAAATCAATATATATGCTTAAGAACTGAATATATATTCGTCAGAACCGAATATATATGTGTAAGAACTGAATATATATGCGTAAAAACTGAATATATATGCGAAAGAACTGAATATATAAGCGTAAGAACTGAATATATATGCGTAAGAACTGAATATATATAAGAACTGAATATATATGCGTAAGAAATCAATATATATGTGTAAGAACTGAATTATATGCGTCAGAACTGAATATATATGTGTAAGAAACTGAATATATATGTGTAAGAACTGAATATATATGCGTAAGAACTGAATATATATGCGTAAGAACTGAATATATATAAGAACTGAATATATATGCGTAAGAACTGAATATATATGTGAAAGAACTGAATATAATATGTGTAAGAACTGAATATATATGTTGTAAGAACTGAATATATATGCGTAGGAACTGAATATATATGCGTAAGAACGCAATATATATGTTTAAGAACGGAATATATGTGTGTAAGAACGGAATATATATGCGTCAGAACTGAATATATATGTGTAAGAACTGAATACATATGTGTAAGAACTGAATATATATGCGTAAGAACTGAATATATATAAGAACTGAATATATATGCGTAAGAATTGAATATATATGTGAAAGAACTGAATATATATGTGTAAGAACTGAATATATATGCGTAAGAAACTGAATATATATGCGTAAAAACTGAATATATATAAGAACTGAATATATATGCGTAAGAACTGAATATATCTGCGTAAGAAATGAATATATATGCGTAAGAACTGAATATATATAAGAACTGAATATATATGTGTAAGAACTGAATATATAAGTGTAAGAACTGAATATATATGTGTAAGAACTGAATATATATGCGTAATAACTGAATATATATGCGTAAGAACTGAATATATATGTGTAAGAACTGAATATATATGCATAAGAACTGAATATATATGTGTAAGAACTGAATATATATTAGAACTGAATATATATGCGTAAGAACTGAATATATATGTGTAATAACTGAATATATATGCATAAGAACTGAATATATATGTGTAAGAACTGAATATATATGTGTAAGAACTGAATATATATGTGTAAGAACTGAATATATATGCGTCAGAACTGAATAAATATGCGTAAGAACGCCAATATATATGTGTTAGAACGGAATATATATGTGTAAGAACGGAATATATATGTGTAAGATTTGAATATATATGTGTAAGAACTGAATATATATGTGTAAGAACTAAATATATATGCGTAAGAACTGAATATATATGCGTCAGAACTGAATATATATGTGTAAGAACTGAATACATATGCGTAAGAACTGAATATATATGCGTAAGAACTGAATATATATAAGAACTGAATATATATGCGTAAGAACTGAATATATATGTGAAAGAACTGAATATATATGTGTAAGAACTGAATGTATATGTGTAAGAACTGAATATATATGTGTAAGAACTGAATATATATGTGTAAGAACTGAATATATATGTGTAAGAACTGAATATATATGTGTAAGAACTAAATATATATGTGTAAGAACTGAATATATATGTGTAAGAACTGAATATATATGCGTCAGCACTGAATATATATGTGTAAGAACTGAATATATATGCGTAAGAAATGAATATATATGTGTAAGAACTGAATATATATGTGTAAGAACTGAATTTATATTTGTAAGAACTGAATATATATGCGTAAGAAATGAATATATATTGGTAAGAACTGAATATATATAAGAACTGAATATATATGTGTAAGAACTGAATATATAAGTGTAAGAACTGAATATATATGTGTAAGAACTGAATATATATGCGTAAGAACTGAATATATATGCGTCAGAATTGAATATATATGTGTAAGAACTGAATATATATGTGTAAGAACTAAATATATATGTGTAAGAACTGAATATATATGCGTAAGAACTGAATATATATTTCTAAGAACTGAATATATATGTGTAAGAACTGAATATATATGCGTAAGAACTGAATATATATGCGTAAGAACTGAATATATATTCGTAAGAACTGAATATATATAAGAACTGAATATATATGCGTATGAACTGAATATATATGTGAAAGAACTGAATATATATGTGTAAGAACTGAATATATATATGTAACAACTGAATATATATGTGTAAGAACTGAATATATATGTGTAAGAACTGAATATATATGCATAATAACTGAATATATATGTGTAAGAACTGAATATATATCTATAAGAACTGAATATGTATGTGTAAGAACTGAATATATATGTCTAAGAACTGAATATATATGTGTAAGAACTGAATATCTATGCGTAAGAACTGAATATATATGTGTACGGACTGAATATATATGTGTAAGAATTGAATATATATGTGTAAGAACTGAATATATATGTGTAAATATGTGTAAGAACTGAATATATATGCGTAAGAACTGAATATATATGTGTAAGAACTGAATATATATGCATAAGAACTGAATATATATGCGTAAGAACTGAATATATATTCGTAAGAACTGAATATATATAAGAACTGAATATATATGCGTATGAACTGAATATATATGTGAAAGAACTGAATATATATGTGTAAGAACTGAATATATATGTGTAAGAACTGAATATATATGTGTAAGAACTGAATATATATGTGTAAGAACTGAATATATATGTGTAAGAACTGAATATATATGTGTAAGAACTGAATATATATGTGTAAGAACTGAATATGTATGTGTAAGAACTGAATATATATGCGTCAGAACTGAATATATATGTGTAAGAAGTGAATATATATGCGTAAGAAATGAATATATATGTGTAATAACTGAATATATATGTGTAAGAACTGAATTTATATTTGTAAGAAGTGAATATATATTTGTAAGAAATGAATATATATGCGTAAGAACTGAATATATATGCGTAAGAACTGAATATTCATAAGAACTGAATATATATGTGTAAGAACTGAATATATAAGAGTAAGAACTGAATATATATGTGTAAGAACTGAATATATATGCGTAAAAACTGAATATATATGCGTAAGAACTGAATATATATGTGTAAGAACTGAATATATATGCATAAGAACTGAATATATATGTGTAAGAACTGAATATATATGTATAAGAACTGAATATATATGTGTAAGAACTGAATATATATGTGTAAGAACTGAATATATATGTGTAAGAACTGAATATATATGCGTAAAAACTAAATATATATGTGTAAGAACTAAATATATATGTGTAAGAACTGAATATATATGTGTAAGAACTGAATATATATGTGTAAGAACTGAATATATATGCGTAAGAACTGAATATATATGCGTCAGAACTGAATATATATCTGTAAGAACTGAATATATATGTGTAAGAACTGAATATCTATGCGTAAGAACGGAATATATATGCGTCAAAACTGAATATATATGTGTAAGAACTGAATATAAAGGCGTCAGAACTGAATATATATGTGTAAGAAGTGAATATATATGCGTAAGAAATGAATATATATACGTAAGAACTGAATATATATTATAACTGAATATATATGTGTAAGAACTGAATATATATGTGTAAGAACTAAATATATATGCGTAAAAACTGAATATATATGTGTAAGAACTGAATATATATGAGTAAGAACTGAATATATATGTGTAAGAACTGAATATATATGCGTAAGAACTGAATATATATGCGTAATAACGCAATATATATGTGTAAGAAAGGAATATATATGTGTAAGAACTGAATATATATGTGTAAAAACTGAATATATATGTGTAAGAACTGAATATATATGTGTAAGAACTAAATATATATGCGTAAGAACTGAATATATATGTGTAAGAACTGAATATATATGTGTACGGACTGAATATATATGTGTAAGAATTGAATATATATGTGTAAGAACTGAATATATATGTGTAAATATGTGTAAGAACTGAATATATATGCGTAAGAACTGAATATATATGCGTCAGAACTGAATATATATGTGTAAGAACTGAATATATATGCGTAAGAACTGAATATATATGCGTAAGAACTGAATATATATAAGAACTGAATATATATGCGTAAGAACTGAATATATATGTGAAAGAACTGAATACATATGTGTAAGAACTGAATATATATGTGAAAGAACTGAATATATATGTGTAAGAACTGAATATATATGTGTAAGAACTGAATATATATGTGTAAGAACTGAATATACATGCGTAAGAACTGAAAATATATGTGTAAGAACTGAATATATATGCATAAGAACAGAATATCTATGTGTAAGAACTGAATATATATGTGTAAGAACTGAATATATATGCGTCAGAACTGAATAAATATGCGTAAGAACGCAATATATATGTGTAAGAACGGAATATATATTTGTAAGAACGGAATATATATGTGTAAGAACTGAATATATATGCGTAAGAACTGAATATATATGCGTCAGAATTGAATATATATGTGTAAGAACTGAATATATATGTGTAAAAAAAACTAAATATATATGTGTAAGAACTGAATATATATGCGTAAGAACTGAATATATATTTCTAAGAACTGAATATATATGTGTAAGAACTGAATATATATGTGTAAGAACTGAATATATATGCGTAAGAACTGAATATATATTCGTAAGAACTGAATATATATAAGAACTGAATATATATGCGTATGAACTGAATATATATGTGAAAGAACTGAATATATATGTGTAAGAACTGAATATATATGTGTAAGAACTGAATATATATGTGTAAGAACTGAATATATATGTGTAAGAACTGAATATATATGTGTAAGAACTGAATATATATGTGTAAGAACTGAATATATATGTGTAAGAACTGAATATGTATGTGTAAGAACTGAATATATATGCGTAAGTACTGAATATATATGTGTAAGAAGTGAATATATATGCGTAAGAAATGAATATATATGTGTAATAACTGAATATATATGTGTAAGAACTGAATTTATATTTGTAAGAAGTGAATATATATGCGTAAGAAATGAATATATATGCGTAAGAACTGAATATTCATAAGAACTGAATATATATGTGTAAGAACTGAATATATAAGTGTAAGAACTGAATATATATGTGTAAGAACTGAATATATATGCGTAAAAACTGAATATATATGCGTAAGAACTGAATATATATGTGTAAGAACTGAATATATATGCATAAGAACTGAATATATATGTGTAAGAACTGAATATATATGTATAAGAACTGAATATATATGTGTAAGAACTGAATATATATGTGTAAGAACTGAATATATATGTGTAAGAACTGAATATATATGCGTAAAAACTAAATATATATGTGTAAGAACTAAATATATATGTGTAAGAACTGAATATATATGTGTAAGAACTGAATATATATGTGTAAGAACTGAATATATATGCGTAAGAACTGAATATATATGCGTCAGAACTGAATATATATCTGTAAGAACTGAATATATATCTGTAAGAACTGAATATAAAGGCGTCAGAACTGAATATATATGCGTAAGAAGTGAATATATATGCGTAAGAAATGAATATATATACGTAAGAACTGAATATATATTAGAACTGAATATATATGTGTAAGAACTGAATATATATGTGTAAGAACTGAATATATATGTGTAAGAACTAAATATATATGCGTAATAACTGAATATATATGTGTAAGAACTGAATATATATGAGTAAGAACTGAATATATATGTGTAAGAACTGAATATATATGCGTAAGAACTGAATATATATGCGTAATAACGCAATATATATGTGTAAGAACGGAATATATATGTGTAAGAACTGAATATATATGTGTAAAAACTGAATATATATGTGTAAGAACTGAATATATATGTGTAAGAACTAAATATATATGCGTAAGAACTGAATATATATGTGTAAGAACTGAATATATATGTGTACGGACTGAATATATATGTGTAAGAATTGAATATATATGTGTAAGAACTGAATATATATGTGTAAATATGTGTAAGAACTGAATATATATGCGTAAGAACTGAATATATATGCGTCAGAACTGAATATATATGTGTAAGAACTGAATATATATGCGTAAGAACTGAAAATATATGCGTAAGAACTGAATATATATAAGAACTGAATATATATGCGTAAGAACTGAATATATATGTGAAAGAACTGAATATATATGTGTAAGAACTGAATATATATGTGTAAGAACTGAATATATATGTGTAAGAACTGAATATATATGCGTAAGAACTGAATATATATGTGTAAGAACTGAATATATATACATAAGAACAGAATATATATGTGTAAGAACTGAATATATATGTGTAAGAACTGAATATATATGCGTCAGAACTGAATATATATGTGTAAGAACTGAATATATATGCGTAAGAACTGAATATATATGCGTCAGAACTGAATATATATGTGTAAGAACTGAATATATATGCGTAAGAACTGAATATATATGCGTAAGAACTGAATATATATAAGAACTGAATATATATGCGTAAGAACTGAATATATATGTGAAAGAACTGAATATATATGTGTAAGAACTGAATATATATGTGTAAGAACTGAATATATATGTGTAAGAACTGAATATATATGCGTAAGAACTGAATATATATGTGTAAGAACTGAATATATATGCATAAGAACAGAATATATATGTGTAAGAACTGAATATATATGTGTAAGAACTGAATATATATGCGTCAGAACTGAATATATATGTGTAAGAACTGAATATATATGTGTAAGAACTGAATATATATGTGTAATAACTGAATATATATGCGTCAGAACTGAATAAATATGCGTAAGAACGCAATATATATGTGTAAGAACGGAATATATATGTGTAAGAACGGAATATATATGTGTAAGAGCTGAATATATATGTGTAAGAACTGAATATATATGTGTAAGTACTAATTATATATATGCGTAAGAACTGAATATATATGCGTCAGAACTGAATATATATGTGTAAGAACTGAATATATATTTGTAAGAACGGAATATATATGTGTAAGAACTGAATATATATGCGTAAGAACTGAATATATATGCGTCAGAATTGAATATATATGTGTAAGAACTGAATATATATGTGTAAGAACTAAATATATATGTGTAAGAACTGAATATATATGCGTAAGAACTGAATATATATTTCTAAGAACTGAATATATATGTGTAAGAACTGAATATATATGTGTAAGAAACTGAATATATATGTGTAAGAACTGAATATATATGTGTAAGAACTGAATATATATGTGTAAGAACTGAATATATATGTGTAAGAACTGAATATATATGTGTAAGAACTGAATATATATGTGTAAGAACTGAATATGTATGTGTAAGAACTGAATATATATGCGTCAGAACTGAATATATATGTGTAAGAAGTGAATATATATGCGTAAGAAATGAATATATATGTGTAATAACTGAATATATATGTGTAAGAACTGAATTTATATTTGTAAGAAGTGAATATATATGCGTAAGAAATGAATATATATGCGTAAGAACTGAATATTCATAAGAACTGAATATATATGTGTAAGACTGAATATATAAGTGTAAGAACTGAATATATATGTGTAAGAACTGAATATATATGCGTAAAAACTGAATATATATGCGTAAGAACTGAATATATATTGTGTAAGAACTGAATATATATGCATAAGAACTGAATATATATGTGTAAGAACTGAATATATATGTATAAGAACTGAATATATATGTGTAAGAACTGAATATATATGTGTAAGAACTGAATATATATGTGTAAGAACTGAATATATATGCGTAAAAACTAAATATATATGTGTAAGAACTAAATATATATGTGTAAGAACTGAATATATATGTGTAAGAACTGAATATATATGTGAAGAACTGAATATATATGCGTAAGAACTGAATATATATGCGTCAGAACTGAATATATATCTGTAAGAACTGAATATATATCTGTAAGAACTGAATATCTATGCGTAAGAACGGAATATATATGCGTCAAAACTGAATATATATGTGTAAGAACTGAATATAAAGGCGTCAGAACTGAATATATATGTGTAAGAAGTGAATATATATGCGTAAGAAATGAATATATATACGTAAGAACTGAATATATATTAGAACTGAATATATATGTGTAAGAACTGAATATATATGCGTCAGAACTGAATATATATGTGTAAGAACTGAATATATATGTGTAAGAACTGAATATATATGTGTAAGAACTGAATATGTATGTGTAAGAACTGAATATATATGAGTCGGAACTGAATATATATGTGTAAGAAGTGAATATATATGAGTAAGAAATGAATATATATGTGTAAGAACTGAATATATATGTGTAGGAACTAAATTTATATTTGTAAGAAGTGAATATATATGCGTAAGAAATGAATATATATGCGTAAGAACTGAATATTTATAAGAACTGAATATAAAGGCGTCAGAACTGAATATATATGTGTAAGAAGTGAATATATATGCGTAAGAAATGAATATATATACGTAAGAACTGAATATATATTAGAACTGAATATGTATGTGTAAGAACTGAATATATATGTGTAAGAACTGAATATATATGTGTAAGAACTAAATATATATGCGTAAGAACTGAATATATATGTGTAAGAACTGAATATATATGAGTAAGAACTGAATATATATGCGTAATAACGCAATATATATGTGTAAGAACGGAATATATATGTGTAAGAACTGAATATATATGTGTAAAAACTGAATATATATGTGTAAGAACTGAATATATATGTGTAAGAACTAAATATATATGCGTAAGAACTGAATATATATGTGTAAGAACTGAATATATATGTGTACGGACTGAATATATATGTGTAAAAATTGAATATATATGTGTAAGAACTGAATATATATGTGTAAATATGTGTAAGAACTGAATATATATGCGTAAGAACTGAATATATATGCGTCAGAACTGAATATATATGTGTAAGAACTGAATATATATGTGTAAGAACTGAATATATATGCGTAAGAACTGAATATATATAATAAGAACTGAATATATATGCGTCAGAACTGAATAAATATGCGTAAGAACGCAATATATATGTGTAAGAACGGAATATATATTTGTAAGAACGGAATATATATGTGTAAGAACTGAATATATATGCGTAAGAACTGAATATATATGCGTCAGAATTGAATATATATGTGTAAAAACTGAATATATATGTGTAAGAACTAAATATATATGTGTAAGAACTGAATATATATGCGTAAGAACTGAATATATATTTCTAAGAACTGAATATATATGTGTAAGAACTGAATATATATGTGTAAGAACTGAATATATATGCGTAAGAACTGAATATATATTCGTAAGAACTGAATATATATAAGAACTGAATATATATGCGTATGAACTGAATATATATGTGAAAGAACTGAATATATATGTGTAAGAACTGAATATATATGTGTAACAACTGAATATATATGTGTAAGAACTGAATATATATGTGTAAGAACTGAATATATATGTGTAAGAACTGAATATATATGTGTAAGAACTGAATATATATGTGTAAGAACTGAATATGTATGTGTAAGAACTGAATATATATGCGTAACTACTGAATATATATGTGTAAGAACTGAATATATATGTGTAAGAACTGAACATATATGCGTAAAAACTGAATATATATGCGTAAGAACTGAACATATATTTATAAGAACTAAATATATATGTGTAAGAACTGAATATATATTTGTAAGAACTGAATATATATGTGTATGAACTGAATATATATGTGTAAGAAGTGAATATATATGCGTAAGAACTGAATATATATGTGTAAGAACTGAATATATATGCGTAAGAACCGAATATATATGCGTAAGAATTGAATATATATGCGTAAGAACTGAGTATATGCGTAAGAACTGAATATATATGCGTAAGAACGGATATATATGCGTAAGAACTGAATATATGCGTAAAAACTTTATATATATGGGTAAGAACGGAATATATATGTGTAATAACTGAATATATATGCGTCAGAACTGAATAAATATGCGTAAGAACGCAATATATATGTGTAAGAACGGAATATATATGTGTAAGAACGGAATATATATGTGTAAGAGCTGAATATATATGTGTAAGAACTGAATATATATGTGTAAGTACTAATTATATATATGCGTAAGAACTGAATATATTTGCGTCAGAACTGAATATATATGTGTAAGAACTGAATATATATGCGTAAGAACTGAATATATATTCGTAAGAACTGAATATATATAAGAACTGAATATATATGCGTAAGAACTGAATATATATGTGAAAGCACTGAATATATATGTGTAAGAACTGAATATATATGTGTAAGAACTGAATATATATGTGTAAGAACTGAATATGTATGTGTAAGAACTGAATATATATGTGTAAGAACTGAATATATATGTGTAAGAACTGAATATGTATGTGTAAGAACTGAATATATATGCGTCGGAACTGAATATATATGTGTAAGAAGTGAATATATATGCGTAAGAAATGAATATATATGTGTAAGAACTGAATATATATGTGTAGGAACTGAATTTATATTTGTAAGAAGTGAATATATATGCGTAAGAAATGAATATATATGCGTAAGAACTGAATATTTATAAGAACTGAATATAAAGGCGTCAGAACTGAATATATATGCGTAAGAAATGAATATATATACGTAAGAACTGAATATATATTAGAACTGAATATATATGTGTAAGAACTGAATATATATGTGTAACAACTGAATATATATGTGTAAGAACTAAATATATATGCGTAAGAACTGAATATATATGTGTAAGAACTGAATATATATGAGTAAGAACTGAATATATATGTGTAAGAACTGAATATATATGCGTAAGAACTGAATATATACGCGTAATAACGCACTATATATGTGTAAGAACGGAATATATATGTGTAAGAACTGAATATATATGTGTAAAAACTGAATATATATGTGTAAGAACTGAATATATATGTGTAAGAACTAAATATATATGCGTAAGAACTGAATATATATGTGTAAGAACTGAAAATATATGTGTACGGACTGAATATATATGTGTAAAAATTGAATATATATGTGTAAGAACTGAATATATATGTGTAAATATGTGTAAGAACTGAATATATATGCGTAAGAACTGAATATATATGCGTCAGAACTGAATATATATGTGTAAGAACTGAATATATATGCGTAAGAACTGAATATATATGCGTAAGAACTGAATATATATAAGAACTGAATATATATGCGTCAGAACTGAATAAATATGCGTAAGAACGCAATATATATGTGTAAGAACGGAATATATATTTGTAAGAACGGAATATATATGTGTAAGAACTGAATATATATGCGTAAGAACTGAATATATATGCGTCAGAATTGAATATATATGTGTAAAAACTGAATATATATGTGTAAGAACTAAATATATATGTGTAAGAACTGAATATATATGCGTAAGAACTGAATATATATTTCTAAGAACTGAATATATATGTGTAAGAACTGAATATATATGTGTAAGAACTGAATATATATGCGTAAGAACTGAATATATATTCGTAAGAACTGAATATATATAAGAACTGAATATATATGCGTATGAACTGAATATATATGTGAAAGAACTGAATATATATGTGTAAGAACTGAATATATATGTGTAACAACTGAATATATATGTGTAAGAACTGAATATATATGTGTAAGAACTGAATATATATGTGTAAGAACTGAATATATATGTGTAAGAACTGAATATATATGTGTAAGAACTGAATATGTATGTGTAAGAACTGAATATATATGCGTCAGAACTGAATATATATGTGTAAGAAGTGAAAATATATGCGTAAGAAATGAATATATATGTGTAATAACTGAATATATATGTGTAAGAACTGAATTTATATTTGTAAGAAGTGAATATATATGCGTAAGAAATGAATATATATGCGTAAGAACTGAATATTCATAAGAACTGAATATATATGTGTAAGAACTGAATATATATGCGTAAAAACTGAATATATATGCGTAAGAACTGAATATATATGTGTAAGAACTGAATATATATGCATAAGAACTGAATATATATGTGTAAGAACTGAATATATATGTATAAGAACTGAATATATATGTGTAAGAACTGAATATATATGTGTAAGAACTGAATATATATGTGTAAGAACTGAATATATATGCGTAAAAACTAAATATATATATGTAAGAACTAAATATATATGTGTAAGAACTGAATATATATGTGTAAGAACTGAATATATATGTGTAAGAACTGAATATATATGCGTAAGAACTGAATATATATGCGTCAGAACTGAATATATATGTGTAAGAACTGAATATATATGTGTAAGAACTGAATATATATGTGTAAGAACTGAATATATATGTGTAAGAAATGAATATGTATGTGTAAGAACTGAATATATAAGCGTCAGAACTGAATATATATGTGTAAGAAGTGAATATATATGCGTAAGAAATGAATATATATGTGTAATAACTGAATATATATGTGTAAGAACTGAATTTATATTTGTAAGAAGTGAATATATATGCGTAAGAAATGAATATATATGCGTAAGAACTGAATATTCATAAGAACTGAATATATATGTGTAAGAACTGAATATATAAGAGTAAGAACTGAATATATATGTGTAAGAACTGAATATATATGCGTAAAAACTGAATATATATGCGTAAGAACTGAATATATATGTGTAAGAACTGAATATATATGCATAAGAACTGAATATATATGTGTAAGAACTGAATATATATGTATAAGAACTGAATTTATATGTGTAAGAACTGAATATATATGTGTAAGAACTGAATATATATGTGTAAGAACTGAATATATATGCGTAAAAACTAAATATATATGTGTAAGAACTAAATATATATGTGTAAGAACTGAATATATATGTGTAAGAACTGAATATATATGTGTAAGAACTGAATATATATGCGTAAGAACTGAATATATATGCGTCAGAACTGAATATATATCTGTAAGAACTGAATATATATGTGTAAGAACTGAATATCTATGCGTAAGAACGGAATATATATGCGTCAAAACTGAATATATATGTGTAAGAACTGAATATAAAGGCGTCGGAACTGAATATATATGTGTAAGAAGTGAATATATATGCGTAAGAAATGAATATATATACGTAAGAACTGAGTATATATTAGAACTGAATATATATGTGTAAGAACTGAATATATATGTGTAAGAACTGAATATATATGTGTAAGAACTAAATATTTATGCGTAAGAACTGAATATATATGTGTAAGAACTGAATATATATGAGTAAGAACTGAATATATATGTGTAAGAACTGAATATATATGCGTAAGAACTGAATATATATGCGTAATAACGCAATATATATGTGTAAGAACGGAATATATATGTGTAAGAACTGAATATATATTTGTAAAAACTGAATATTTATGTGTAAGAACTGAATATATATGTGTAAGAACTAAATATATATGCGTAAGAACTGAATATATATGTGTAAGAACTGAATATATATGTGTACGGACTGAATATATATGTGTAAGAATTGAATATATATGTGTAAGAACTGAATATATATGTGTAAATATGTGTAAGAACTGAATATATATGCGTAAAAACTGAATATATATGCGTCAGAACTGAATATATATGTGTAAGAACTGAATATATATGCGTAAGAACTGAATATATATGCGTAAGAACTGAATATATATAAGAACTGAATATATATGCGTAAGAACTGAATATATATGTGAAAGAACTGAATATATATGTGTAAGAACTGAATATATATGTGAAAGAACTGAATATATATGTGTAAGAACTAAATATATATGTGTAAGAACTGAATATATATGTGTAAGAACTGAATATATATGCGTAAGAACTGAATATATATGTGTAAGAACTGAATATATATGCATAAGAACAGAATATATATGTGTAAGAACTGAATATATATGTGTAAGAACTGAATATATATGAGTCAGAATTGAATAAATATGCGTAAGAACACAATATATATGTGTAAGAACGGAATATATATTTGTAAGAACGGAATATATATGTGTAAGAACTGAATATATATGCGTAAGAACTGAATATATATGCGTCAGAATTGAATATATATGTGTAAGAACTGAATATATATGTGTAAGAACTAAATATATATGTGTAAGAACTGAATATATATGCGTAAGAACTGAATATATATTTCTAAGAACTGAATATATATGTGTAAGAACTGAATATATATGTGTAAGAACTGAATATATATGCGTAAGAAGTGAATATATATTCGTAAGAACTGAATATATATAAGAACTGAATATATATGCGTATGAACTGAATATATATGTGAAAGAACTGAATATATATGTGTAAGAACTGAATATATATGTGTAACAACTGAATATATATGTGTCAAGAACTGAATATATATGTGTAATAACTGAATATATATGTGTAAGAACTGAATATATATGTGTAAGAACTGAATTATATATGTGTAAGAACTGAATATAAAGAAGTCAGAACTGAATATATATGTGTAAGAAGTGAATATATATGCGTAAGAAATGAATATATATACGTAAGATTGATTGATTGAATTGGATTTTATAGTCGCACCAACAGCTAAGGTCATATAGCGACTTTCCAGCTTCCACTGGTGGAGGAAGACCCCAGGTGCCCCTCCGGGCAATTTTCGTGCACGGGCGGGCACCTGGGTAGAACCACCGACGTTCCGCAAGCCAGCTGGATAGCTTCCTCACATAAAGATTCCTAGGCCCCTGAGGGATCGAACCTGCAGCGGTGAGGGGCAAGTGATTGCAAGTCAGAGACTCTAACCACTCAGCCACGGACGCCCCCTTATATACGTAAGAACTGAGTATATATTAGAACTGAATATATATGTGTAAGAACTGAATATATATGTGTAAGAACTGAATATATATGTGTAAGAACTAAATATTTATGCGTAAGAACTGAATATATATGTGTAAGAACTGAATATATATGAGTAAGAACTGAATATATATGTGTAAGAACTGAATATATATGCGTAAGAACTGAATATATATGCGTAATAACGCAAATATATATGTGTAAGAACGGAATATATATGTGTAAGAACTGAATATATATTTGTAAAAACTGAATATATATGTGTAAGAAATGAATATATATGTGTAAGAACTAAATATATATGCGTAAGAACTGAATATATATGTGTAAGAACTGAATATATATGCGTACGGACTGAATATATATGTGTAAAGAATTAAATATATATGTGTAAGAACTGAATATATATGTGTAAATATGTGTAAGAACTGAATATATATGCGTAAAAACTGAATATATATGCGTCAGAACTGAATATATATGTGTAAGAACTGAATATATATGCGTAAGAACTGAATATATATGCGTAAGAACTGAATATATATAAGAACTGAATATATATGCGTAAGAACTGAATATATATGTGAAAGAACTGAATATATATGTGTAAGAACTGAATATATATGTGAAAGAACTGAATATATATGTGTAAGAACTGAATATATATGTGTAAGAACTGAATATATATGTGTAAGACTGAATATATATGCGTAAGAACTGAATATATATGTGTAAGAACTGAATATATATGCATAAGAACAGAATATATATGCGTAAGAACTGAATATATATGCGTCAGAACTGAATATATATGTGTAAGAACTGAATATATATGCGTAAGAACTGAATATATATGCGTAAGAACTGAATATATATAAGAACTGAATATATATGCGTAAGAACTGAATATATATGTGAAAGAACTGAATATATATGTGTAAGAACTGAATATATATGTGTAAGAACTGAATATATATGTGTAAGAACTGAATATATATGCGTAAGAACTGAATATATATGTGTAAGAACTGAATATATATGCATAAGAACAGAATATATATGTGTAAGAACTGAATATATATGTGTAAGAACTGAATATATATGCGTCAGAACTGAATATATATGTGTAAGAACTGAATATATATGTGTAAGAACTGAATATATATGTGTAATAACTGAATATATATGCGTCAGAACTGAATAAATATGCGTAAGAACGCAATTATATATGTGTAAGAACGGAATATATATGTGTAAGAACGGAATATATATGTGTAAGAGCTGAATATATATGTGTAAGAACTGAATATATATGTGTAAGTACTAATTATATATATGCGTAAGAACTGAATATATATGCGTCAGAACTGAATATATATGTGTAAGAACTGAATATATATGCGTAAGAACTGAATATATATTCGTAAGAACTGAATATATATAAGAACTGAATATATATGCGTAAGAACTGAATATATATGTGAAAGAACTGAATATATATGTGTAAGAACTGAATATATATGTGTAAGAACTGAATATATATGTGTAAGAACTGAATATATATGTGTAAGAACTGAATATGTATGTGTAAGAACTGAATATATATGTGTAAGAACTGAATATATATGTGTAAGAACTGAATATGTATGTGTAAGAACTGAATATATATGCGTCGGAACTGAATATATATGTGTAAGAAGTGAATATATATGCGTAAGAAATGAATATATATGTGTAAGAACTGAATATATATGTGTAGGAACTGAATTTATATTTGTAAGAAGTGAATATATATGCGTAAGAAATGAATATATATGCGTAAGAACTGAATATTTATAAGAACTGAATATATATGTGTAAGAACTGAATATATAAGTGTAAGAACTGAATATATATGTGTAAGAACTGAATATATATGTGTAAGAACTGAATATATATGTGTAAGAACTGAATATATATGCGTAAAAACTAAATATATATGTGTAAGAACTGAATATATATCTGTAAGAACTGAATATCTTTGCGTAAGAACGGAATATATATGCGTCAAAACTGAATAAATATGTGTAAGAAGTGAATATATATGCGTAAGAAATGAATATATATACGTAAGAACTGAATATATATTATAACTGAATATATATGTGTAAGAACTGAATATATATGTGTAAGAACTGAATATATATGTGTAAGAACTAAATATATATGCGTAAGAACTGAATATATATGTGTAAGAACTGAATATATATGAGTAAGAACTGAATATATATGTGTAAGAACTGAATATATATGCGTAAGAACTGAATATATATGCGTCAGAACTGAATATATATCTGTAAGAACTAGATATATATGTGTAAAAACTGAATATCTATGCGTAAGAACGGAATATATATGCGTCAAAACTGAATATATATGTGTAAGAAGTGAATATATATGCGTAAGAAAATGAATATATATACGTAAGAACTGAATATATATTAGAAATGAATATATATGTGTAAGAACTGAATATATATGTGTAAGAACTGAATATATATGTATAAGAACTGAATATATATGTGTAAGAACTGAACATATATGCCTAAGAACTGAATATATATGCGTAAGAACTGAATATATATGTGTAAGCACTGAATATATATGTGTAAGAACTGAATATATATGCATAAGAACTGAATATATATGCGTAAGAACTGAATATATATGCGTAAGAACTGAATATATATAAGAACTGAATTGATATGCGTAAGAAATCAATATATATGTGTAAGAACTGAATATATATGTGACAGAACTGAATATATAAGTGTAGAGAACTGAATATATATGTGTTAAGAACTGAATATATATGCATAAGAACTGAATATATATGTGTAAGAACTGAATATATATGTATTAAGAACTGAATATATATGTGTAAGAACTGAATATATATGTCTATAGAACTGAATATATATGTGTAAGCACTGAATATATATGTGTAAGAACTGAATATATATGCGTAAGAACTGAATATATATGTGTAAGAACTAAATATATATGTGTAAGAACTCAATATATATGTGTAAGAACTGAATATATATGCGTAAAAACTGAATATATATTTGTAAGAACTGAATATATATGTGTAAGAACTGAATATATATGTGTAAAGAACTGAATATATATGTGTAAGAACTGAATATATATGTGTAAGAACTGAATATATATGTGTAAGAACTGAATATATATGTGTAAGAACTGAATATATATGCGTAAAAACTAAATATATATGTGTAAGAACTGAATATATATCTGTAAGAACTGAATATCTATGCGTAAGAACGGAATATATATGCGTCAAAACTGAATAAATATGTGTAGGAAGTGAATATATATGCGTAAGAAATGAATATATATACGTAAGAACTGAATATATATTATAACTGAATATATATGTGTAAGAACTGAATATATATGTGTAAGAACTGAATATATATGTGTAAGAACTAAATATATTATGCGTAAGAACTGAATATATATGTGTAAGAACTGAATATATATGAGTAAGAACTGAATATATATGTGTAAGAACTGATATATATGCGTAAGAACTGAATATATATGCGTCAGAACTGAATATATATCTGTAAGAACTAGATATATATGTGTAAAAACTGAATATCTATGCGTAAGAACGGAATATATATGCGTCAAAACTGAATATATATGTGTAAGAAGTGAATATATATGCGTAAGAAATGAATATATATAGCGTAAGAACTGAATATATATTAGAAATGAATATATATGTGTAAGAACTGAATATATATGTGTAAGAACTGAATATATATGTATAAGAACTGAATATATATGTGTAAGAACTGAACATATATGCCTAAGAACTGAATATATATGCGTAAGAACTGAATATATATGTGTAAGCACTGAATATATATGTGTAAAGAACTGAATATATATGCATTATATATGTGTAAGAACTGAATATATCATGCATAAGAACTGAATATATATGCGTAAGAACTGAATATATATGCGTAAGAACTGAATATATATAAGAACTGAATTGATATGCGTAAGAAATCAATATATTATGTGTAAGAAACTGAATATATATGTGTCAGAACTGAATATATAAGTGTAAGAACTGAAATATATATGTGTAAGAACTGAATATATATGCATAAGAAACTTGAATATATATGTGTAAGAACTGAATATATATATGTATAAGAACTGAATATATATGTGTAAGAGAACTGAATATATATGAGTAAGAACTGAATATATATGCGTCAGAACTGAATATATATGTGTAAGAACTAAATATATATGCGTAAGAACTGGAAATATATATGCGTAAGAACTGAATATATATAAGAACTGAATAATATATGCGTAAGAAATCAAATATATGTGTGTAAGAAAACTGAATATGTATATGCGTCAGAACTGAATATATATGTGTAAGAACTGAATATTATATAAGAACTGAATTATATATGCGTAAGAACTGAATATATATGTGAAAGAACTCAATATATATTGTGTACGAACTGAATATATATTGTGTAAGAACTGAATATATATTTGTAAGAACTGAATATATATGCGTAAGAACTGAATATATATGCGTAAGAATTGAATATATATGTGTTGGAACTGAATATATATGCATAAGAACTGAATATATATGTGTTAAGAACTGAATATATATGTGTAAGAACTGAATATATATGCCAAAGAACTCAATATATATGCGTAAGAACGCAATATATATGTGTAAGAACGGAATATATATGTGTAAGAACTGAATGTATATGTGTAAGAACTGAATATATATGTGTAAGAACTGAATATATATGTGTAAGAACTGAATATATATGCATAAGAACTGAATATATATGAGTAAGAACTGAATATATATGCGTAAGAAACTGAATATATTATAAGAACTGAATATATATGCGTAAGAAATCAATATATATGCTTTAAGAACTGAATATATATGCGTCAGAACCGAATATATATGTGTAAGAACTGAATATATATGCGTAAGAACTGAATATATATGCGTAAGAACTGAATATATATGCGTAAGAACTGAAATATATATAAGAACTGAATATCTATGCGTAAGAAATCAATATATATGTGTAAGAACTGAATATATATGCCTCAGAACTGAATATAATATGTGTAAGAACTGAATATATATGCGTAAGAACTGAATATATATGCGTAAGAACTGAATATATATAAGAACTGAATATATATGCGTAAGAACTGAATATATATGTGAAAGAAATGAATATATGTGTAAGAAACTGAATATATATGTGTAAGAACTGAAAATATATGCGTAAGGAGAACTGAATATATATGCGTAAGAACGCAATATATATGTGTAAGAACGGAATATATATGTGTAAGAACGGAAATATATATGTGTAAGATTTGAATATATATGTGTAAGAACTGAATATATATGTGTAGGAACTAAATATGTATGCGTAAGAACTGAATATTATATGCGTCATGAACTGAATTAAATGTGTAAGAACTGAATATATATGCGTAAGGAACGGAATATATATGCGTCAAAACTGAATATATATGTGTAGAGAACTGAATATATATGCGTCAGAACTGAATATATATGTGTAAGAACTGAATATATATGTTTTAAGAACTGAATATATATATGTGTAAAGAACTGAATATATAAGTGTAAGAACTGAATATATATGTGTAAGAACTGAATATATATATGCGTAAGAACTGAATATATATGCATAAGAACTGAATATATATGTGTATAGAACTAAATATATATGCGTAAGAACTGAATATATATGCGTCAGAACTGAATATATATGTGTAAACAACTGAATACATATGCGTAAGAACTGAATATATATGCGTAAGAACTGAATATATATAAGAAACTGAATATATAATGCGTAAAGAAACTGAATATATATATGTGAAAGAACTGAATATATATGTGTAAGAACTGAATATATATATGTGTAAGAACTGAATATATATGTGTCAGAACTGAATATAATATTGTGTAAGAGACTGAATATATATGTGTAAAGACTAAATATATATGTGTAAGAACTGAAATATATATGTTGTAAGAACTGAATATATATGCGTCAGAACTTGAATATATATGTGTAAGAAGTGAATATATATGCGTAAGAAATGAATATATATGTGTAAGAACAGAATATATATGTGTAAAGAACTGAATTTATATTTGTAAGAAGTGAATATATATGCGTAAAGAAATGATATATATTGGTAAGAACTGAATAATCTAATGCGTAAAGAACGGAATATATATGCGTCAAAACTGAATAAATTATGTGTAGGAAGGTGAATATATATGCGTAAAGAAATGAATTATATATACGTAAGAACTGAATATATATTATAACTGAATATATATGTGTAAGAACTGAATATATATATGTGTAAAGAACTGAATATATATTGTGTAAGAACTAAATATATATGCGTAAGAACTGAATATATATTGTGTAAGAACTGAATATATATGAGTAAGAACTGAATATATTATGTGTAAGAACTGAATATATATGCGTATAGAACTGAATATATATGCGTCAGAACTGAATATATATCTGTAAGAACTAGATATATATGTGTAAAAACTGAATATCTATGCGTAAAGAACGGAATATATATATGCGTCAAAACTGAATATATATGTGTAAGAAGAGTGAATATATATGCGTAAGAAATGAATATATATACGTAAAGAACTGAATATATATTAGAAATGAATATATATGTGTAAGAACTGAATATATATGTGTAAGAACTGAATATATATGTATAAAGAAACTGAATATATATTGTGTAAGAACTGAACATATATATGCCTAAGAACTGAAATATATATGCGTAAGAAACTGAATATATATGTGTAAGCACTGAATATATATATGTGTATAGAACTGAATATATATGCATAAGAACTGATATATATATGCGTAAGAACTGAATATATATGCGTAAGAACTGAATATATATAAGAAACTGAATTGATATGCGTAAGAAATCAATATATATTGTGTAAGAGAACTGAATATATATGTGTCCAGAACTTGAATATATAAAGTGTAAGAACTGAATATATATATGTGTAAGAACTGAATATATATGCATAAGAACTGAATATATATGTGTAAGAACTGAATATATATGTATAAGAACTGAATTATATATTGTGTTAAGAAACTGAATATATATGAGTAAGAACTGAATATATATGCGTCAGAACTGAATATATATGTGTTAAGAACTAAATAATATATGCGTAAGAACTGAATAATATATGCGTAAGAACTGAATATATTATAAGAACTGAATATATATGCGTAATAGAAATCAAAATATATGTGTAAGAACT
>JAWPHD010023157.1:0-22929 GCA_037043455.1 Cyrtodaria siliqua | reverse complement strand
TTAGGGGAGGCGCTACTATTAGGGGAGGCACTTTTATCAGGGGAGGCACTACTATTAGGGGAGGCGCTACTATAAGGGGAGGTGCTACTATTAGGGGGACGCACTTCTATTAGGGGAGGCACTTCCTTTAGGGGAGGTGCTACTATTAGGGGAGGCACTTCTATTAGGGGAGATGCTACTATTAGGGGAGGCACTTTTATCAGGGAGGCACTACTATTAGGGGAGGCGCTACTATTAGGGGAGGTGCTACTATTAGGGTAGGCACTTCTATTAGGGGAGGCACTACTATTAGGGGAGGTGCTTCTATTAGGGGAGGCACTTCTGTTAGGGAGGCGCTACTATTAGGGGAGGCACTACTATTAGGGGAGGCACTTCTATTAGGGGAGGCACTACTATTAGGGGAGGTGCTACTATTAGGGGAGGTGCTACTATTAGGGGAGGTGCTACTTTTAGGGGTGGCACTACTATTAGGGGAGGTGCTACTATTAGGGGAGGCGCTACTATTAGGGGAGGCACTTCTATTAGGGGAGGCATTACTATTAGGGGTCGCACTACTATTAGTGGAGGCACTAATATTAGAGGAGGTGCAACTATTAGGGGAGGCACTTCTATTAGGGGAAATGCTACTATTAGGAGGCACTTTTATCAGGGGTGGTGCTACTATTAGGGGAGGCGCTACTATTAGGGACAGGCACTTCCATTAGGGTAGGCGCTATTAGGGGAGGCACTTTTATCAGCGGAGATGCTACTATTAGGGGAGGCGTTACTTTAAGGGGTGGCGCTACTATGAGGGGAGGCGCTACTATTAGGGAGGCGCTACTATTAGGGGAGGCGCTACTATTAGGGGATATACTACTATTAGGGGAGGCACTACTATTAGGGAAGGCGTTGCTATTACGGAAGGCGCTACTATAATGGGAGGTGCTCCTATTAGGGGAGGCGCTACTATTAGGGGAAATGCTACTATTAGGCGAGGTGCTTCTATTAGTATTAGGGAGGCGCTACTATTAGGAGTGGCACTACTATTAGGGGAGGCGCTACTATAAATGGAGACGCTTCTATTAGGGTTGGCGCTACTGTTAGGGAGGAGCTACTGTTAGGGATAATGCTTCTATAAGGGGAGGCGCTACTATTAGGGGAGGCACTACTATTAGAGGCACTACTAATAGGGGAGGCGCTACTTTTAGGGGAGGCGCTTCTATTAGGGGAGGCACTACTATTAGGGGAGGAGCTTCTATTAGGGGAGGCGCTACTATTAGGGGAGGTGCTACTATTAGGGGTGGCGCTACTATTAGGGGAGGCGCTACTAATAGGAGTGGCACTTCTATTATGTGAGGCGCTACTAGGGGAGGTGCTACTATTAGGGGAGGTGCTACTATTAGGGGAAATGCTACTATAAGGGGTGGTGCTACTATTAGGGGAAATGCTACTTTTAGGGGTGAAGCTGCTACTATTAGGGGAGGCGCTACTATTAGGGGAAATGCTATTATTAGGGGAAATACTACTATTAGGGGTGGCGCTACTATTAAAGGTGGAGCTTCTATTTCTATAGATGCTACTATTAGGGGTGGTGCTACTATTAGGGAAATGCTACTATTAGGTGAGGCGCTACTATTAGGGGTGGTGCTTCTATTAGGGGAAATGCTACTATTAGGGGAGGCTCTACTATTAGGGGAGGCGCTACTATTAGGGGAGGCGTTACTATTAGGGGAAATGCTACTATTTGGGGAGGCGCTACTATTAGGGTAGGCGCTACTATTAGTTGAGGCACTACTATTAGGGGAGGCGCTACTATTAGGGGAAATGTTACTATTAGGGGTGGAGCTAACATTAGGGGAGGTGCTACTATTAGGGGTGGCACTGCTATTAGGGGTGGCGCTGCTATTAGGGGAGGTGCTACTATTAGGGGTGGCACTTCTATTAGGGGAAATGCTACTATTATGGGTGGCGCTACTATTAGGGGAGGTGCTACTATTATTGGTGGCGCTACTGTTAGGGGAGGCACTACTATTAGGGGTGGCACTGCTATTAGGGGAGGTGCTACTATTAGGGGTGGTGCTACTATTATGTGAGGCGCTACTATTAGGGGAAATGCTAGTATTAGGGGTGGCGCTACTATTAAGGGGAGGTGCTACTATTATGGGTGGCGCTGCTATTAGGGGAGGTGCTACTATTAGAGGTGGTGCTACTATTATGTGAGGCGCTACTATTAGGGGAAAGGCTACTTTTAGGGGTGGCGCTACTATTAGGGGAGGTGCTACTATTATGGGTGGCACTACTGTTAGGGGAGGCACTACTGTTAGGGGTGGCGCTACTATGAGGGAAGGCGCTACTATTAGGAGAGGCGCAACTATTAGGGGTGACACTACTATTCGATGAGGTGCTACTATTAGGGGAAATACGGTATATTGATCGATTTTAACTTGTGTGATGTGCTGTAACTGCTTAACTCTAACTCTAACAGGTTGTGAAATTGCTCCACGGGCCATTTCTACACGGATGGTGGCCTGCCTCTGGTGGTTTTTCACCTTGATCATGATCTCTTCCTATACTGCAAATCTCGCAGCGTTTTTAACTGTTGAACGAATGGATTCGCCCATCGAAAGTGTTGAAGACTTGGCCAAACAGACGAAAATCAAATATGGCGTACAAAAAGCAGGCTCTACTTTAAGTTTTTTCGAGGTATGTAGCATTGAGAATGTGTTTAATTTCGATGCAAAAGGTTTGTATGCCAAAGGATGTGTAGTGATTGACCAGAATGTGGGCATGAATTTTTTATTGAAGATGAAATCCAAGATGGCTGCCTTTCATTTGAGGATTGTCTATGTCGATAAGTGATGACATCCGTTGATTTGGTGTTTCAAATTCACCTTGCAGATGTAGGCGTCTCCTTGTAATTCAGACAAGTGCAATTGGCAGCAAAACAATGGGTGTTTGTGATTGAACTTCTCATTTAATAAGAGGGGGGCGTCCGTGGCCCAGTGGTTAGAGTCTCTGACTTGAAATCACTTGCCCCTCACTGCTTAGGTTCGATCCCTCATTGGGCTGGGAATCTTTATGTGAGGAAGCTATCCAGCTGGCTTGCGGAACGTCGGTGGTTCTATCCAGGTGCCCGCCTGTGCACGAAAATTGCCCGGAGGTCTTCCTCCACCATTGGAAGCTGGAAAGTCGCCATATGACCTTAGCTGTTGATGCAACTATAAAATCCAGTTCAGTTCAATTAAATTCATTTACTAAAAAAACCGTCCTGTATTCCCCGTACACGATTGTAGGGTTTATAATTTCTTTAAGTGAAATGAAATGTAATCTAGAAATTTATATGAATTAATTACAAATGCAGTATAATAAGGCCTCACATGCAGAGCACTCTGTCCGTCCGTCCCTCACATTTAATGTGGTGTTTGTTACAGCCATGCGACCCCTAAGTGGTAATGAAGTGGTAACCATATAAAATAAGCAAGTTTGGGTCTCCTTTTGTTTTTATGCCCCCTGAAATTTTTAGGGGAGATATATCATATAGTTGCCATCATGTCTGTATGTATGTATGTATATATGTCCGTCTGTCCCGTTTTCTTGTCCGTTCAACTCAACCTGCATTTTTCATCTGAATTTCATGAAACTTTACAGGAAGTAAATCAGTATCAGTTTGATGTCTAGTAGCCCATATTGTCAGGACGTTGCGGTTGAATGATTTTTCGCGGAGTTACGGAACTGAAGTTTTTCGAATCTAAAGCTTGTCTGCTCAGCTCCTATGTTTTTCAATTTTCATGAAACTTCATAGATAGAAAGTATCAGCATGATATCTTGTAGTGCATATTGTCAGGACATTGTGGTTGTACGATTTTTGGCAGAGTTACAGGACTTCAAAGTTTTTCAAATGTGAAGCATTTTTGCTCTACTCCTACATTTTTCGTCTGATTTTCATGAAACTTTATAGAAGTATCACTATAATGTCTAGTAGCACATATTGTCAGGACGTTCCAGTTAAATGATCAGGCGGAGTTATGGAACTTCAAAGTTTTTCAGAAGCATTTTCGCTTTACTCCTCTTTGTACATTTTTCATCTAATTTTTGTGAAACTTTACCTTCTGGTTGAAAAAATCTTTTTTTGCGGAGTTTTGAAGTTTTTGAAATATAAAACATCTTCTGAATAACTCCTCCTACAATTTTCATCCGATTGTATTTGACATGTGTAATATAAATGATGTTGTGCTTCAAAATGGCAAGCAGAATATGGGATAATTCGATATGAGAATGAGACTGCTCTATTTTATTCTAAATGTAGATTATAAGAGTCTTTCATGGCATCCGGTTCAGATAGGGAATTCAACCCGAGGTATAATTGTTTTTATCTGAACTGAGACTCCGATTAAAACAATTATACTGAGGGTTGGAATTCCCTATCTGAACCGGATGCCCATGATTGATTCTTTTTCTTTCACGTCATTGACATTTTGTCTGTTGACGTTGCCAATAAGTAATGTTTTACATGTCACACAATGACGTCATACATCTGTTCACATTATTGACGTCATTATTGATACGCGTGATTTACTATCCGTCGAACCATTTGTGTCACGCCCGTAAAACTTCACACATCACACATGTTAATCACAGTGAGAAGGTGTGTTATAAATTGCAATTAGTTTTAATTTACGTCTTTATTTGGCTTAGAAAGTCAATTACTAGACTGATCTCAAAACTAGACTGATCTCAAAATGTTTTTATGTGTTTTTTTGTTTTGTTTATATTTTTGTAAATCGGATGTCCAGGTATACAGTACTGGTTCTACAAAGGCAAAATAATTGACATTCAGATATGGCCTAACATGTGCTAAACATAACACCTGCACTCATGAAACTATAGGTACATTGTCCTTGGTGATAGGAGGAACCTATTACTTTTAGGGTTTGTAGGTCAAAAGGTCAAGGTCATTATAACCTCATTTGGCCATACACATTCCACATGATAACTCTGGATGTCCATTAAATGTCATTGGTAAATTTGCTCTGGTGAGAATAGGAAGTCTATTGCTTTTGGGATTAGAAGGTCAAAGGTGAAGGTCAGCATGACCTCATATGAGAATATTCATTCCAAATAACTCTGATGAAGTAACACAAATGTAATTCTAGGAAGTGAAGGTTTCAGTTTGAGCTATAGAAGATGAAGTAAGGCAAATGTAATTCTAGGAAGTGAAGGCTTTTGAACTATAGAAGATGAAATAAAGCAAATGTAATTCTAGGAATTGAAAAGGCTTTAATAAGATGAAGTAAAGCATATGTAATTCTAGGAATTGAAGACTTCATTTTGAACTACAGAAGATGAATTAAAACAAATGTAATTCTAGGAAGAGAAGGCTTCAGTTTGGACTGTAGAAGATGATGGAAAATAAATGTAATTCTAGGAAGTGAAGGCGGTTTGAACTACAGAAAATGAAGTAAAGCAAATGTAATTCTTGGAAGTGAATTTAAGGCTTCAGTTTGAACTACAGAAGATGAAGTAAAGCAAATGTAGTTCTAGGAAGCCAAGGCTTCAGTTTGGACTAGAAGATGACGGAAAATAAATGTAATTCTAGGAAGTGAAGGCCGTTTGAACTACAGAAAATGAAGTAAAGCAAATGTTATTCTTGGAAGTGAATTTAAGGCTTCAGTTTGAACTACAGAAGATGAAGTAAAACAAATGTAGTTCTAGGAAGCCAAGGCTTCAGTTTAGACTATAGAAGATGACGGAAAATGAATGAATTCTAGGAAGTGAAGGCCGTTTGAACTACAGAAGATGAATTAAAACAAATGTAATTCTAGGAAGCGAAGGCTTCAGTTTGAACTACAGAAGATGAAGTAAAACAAATGTAATTCTAGGAAGTGAAGGCCGTTTGAACTACAGAAGATGAAGTAAAGCAAATGTAATTCTTGGAAGTGAATTTAAGGCTTCAGTTTGAACTACAGAAGATGAAGTAAAACAAATGTAATTCTAGGCAGCAAAGGCTTCAATTTAACTATTGAAGATAAAGATTGAGACCAAAATTCTTTATAAATAAAGAATTGTGGTGATATTCAACTTCCATTTGGTTTTGAAGTACATGTACCAACGAATCCAAGATAAATTATTACTTTTATATAGTTTAATTACCATGCGGTTTTCATACAGGATTTCTCTATCCTGAGTTTAAATACGTCCCCATTCAGACTTTTCACGAGGAATAGAAATCATTAATTGAAAAACTCGTGGTAATTAAACTACATATTACTGGTACATTTTTCTAAAATATAATTGTTAAAATACCTTATTAAGCTAGATTTCACCACACAAATTGAAATTCTTTAACTAATTGGAGAATCAATTACCGAAATCTCTTGAATTCTATGATATACAGCTTTCGCGGGGATTTATTATCAGTCCCAGTTCATTTACAATCATTTACGTCGTGTATGTATGTTGTCTGACGTCGCTTACGCATGCAGCTTAAAGGGGTTGGTGCACTGTTTTCAAACACGATTTGTTTAAAGGGGTTCTGAATAACTTGAAAAAAGCTGAAAGAATTATCAAAATGCCATGAAAAATAAAGGAGATATGACCTATTGAACATTTGCAAAGAACATAAATGGAGGCGGCCATCTTTGATTGATGACGTCATCGCGCCTTTTTACCATATATGGCATATTGACAAAATACATTTTAAAAGCAAAGAAAATCACTGCAAATCTCTACAAATGGATTAAAAATAAATATACAGATGTAAAATGTATAAATTGTATGCTTATTTTTCATTTGCAGTGATTTTCTTTGCTAAAAATACATTTTTGTCCCAAAATGGCCACCTCCATTTATGTTTCTTAATTGCAAATTTTCAATAGGTCATAATTATCTCCTTTTTTTTCATGGCATTTTGATAATTTTTTCAACTTTTTTCAAGTTTTTCAGAGCCCTTTAAAATAAACATTGAAAATAGTGCATCAACCCCTTTAAAGTGCCAGTTATTTAGTATCGTAAGTAGTCAAAGAAAACAAAGTAAAAAGAAGTTCCAAAACATTCGGCTAGCGGGAAATAATTCCCATAGTTATTATCACTTTTTCGTCCCTTAGAAATCTCGGTAAATCTTTGCAAGAAATGTAATATCATGTTGGAATCAGTACTAGTATAACATAATGTAGTGTTCTTCAAATATAAATTGTTTGAACTAATTTTAACCTTCGTTTAAAAATAATCCAAACGTAACATTTAACCATTGTGAAGCAGCTTCTAACCGATGTGATTACTGAATCAGTAATGAAACAATACGTAGCGGAAAACAAGCATATTTATTAATACAGCACCATACCTGATGTAGTATTATCTGTTGCCAAGTCGTGTATTACATAATATTATCTGTTGCCAAGTCGTGTATTACAGCTTGCTTGTTTACAAGGAGTAACGTTATTCACATCACAATTTAGCAAACTGACATCAGGTGCAACCGTATTTCCCTTAATATTAGTGTCTCACTCCACCCACACACACCATTTTTAAATTTGACAAAAAATATAAAAATAATAATTAAATATTCTTCAAAATTCAGTTAATTTTTGATTGATTTTTTTTATTATTGGATACAAACAATCTAATAATTATAGTTTATTAAAATACTCAATATTGATTGGTTATAGGGGAGTTTTTAATATTCCTATCAAGACTTCTCACGTCACGTCCTTCAACCATTAGAATGTTGTTTTAAATGATTTTAAACAGAAAACATCCAAAACAAGTACGTCAGTTTAAAGCAATGTTACGTTCAAACAACAAATTGAAATTGTTAAAAACAGAATAAAGTTGTATATTTTCTTTGTTCAGTGCTGAGAGATGGACATACAATGAAAGTTTTGAGAATTTGTTTGTATTATGTTCAATGCATAAAAGAAAATAAATCCAGCGAGTTTATATTGTGCAAGATAACAACCTAGTGTTGGGGACTTGAAACACATTGAAACCTTGGGCCTACGCCCCTTGGTATCGCTTGTCTAAGTCCCGCCCACCAGGTATTGATATGGGACAATATAAATCTGCTGGAAATGTTTTATTTCTTAAATTAAACTTTTTTAAATCTTATTAGTGTGCCCCTTTTGCATTTGCATACCACCCAAATGCTACTATTAGGGGAAAATACGGTACCTTAATTGTTGACATGTTGACTGTAGGTAGCGATATCACACCGCGTGCATCGTCAACAAGAATGTTAGCCAGCCTTTGGTACTTCTTTACTCTGATTATGATCTCCTCGTACACTGCAAATCTGGCAGCATTTCTCGCTATTGAGCGAATGGAATCGCCGATCGAGAGCGTTGAAGACCTGGCCAAACAGACACAAATAAAATACGGATCCATCAACTCAGGCTCTACTAGAGCATTTTTCAGGGTATGTAGCTCAATGGCAACTCAATTAAAATGCACTAATATTGGTCCATACAAAATACACTGGTATTGGTCCATACAAAATGCACTGATATTGGTCCATACAAAATGCACCAATAACGGTCCATACAAAATGATTGCTCACTGCATTTGAACCTTATCAAACACTTCCCTTAGTCTCATCTATCTGATGGACAAATAAAATGGGCGCTGCCTTGTATTGGAGGCTTTCCTCCAAGCAAGTGAAATAATTGTGTAGGAATCCATTTGCATTCAAGTACCCCGAATAAACGCAAAACAAATGCAGAACGAACAAAGAATGAAAGCAGAACGAAAGAAGAATGAATTCAGAATGAATTTTTTAAGAATGTATCGTTAAGATGTTAGATGACAATGAGCTTAAGAGACTCATGCGTTAGAGGATTATGGTCCGTTGTTATTGTGTCGCCTGCATAGCATGGCAGACACTTAAGGATCACTTTGTCCGTCGTTGTCCGTCATCGTCCGTTCGTCCGTCACACTTTAATCTTGGCCATAACTTGAAAAGTATTTGACCTATGTTCATGAAACTTCACACACATCTTCATCTTACCCCAAGGAATGTCGTTGCACCTGTCCAATAACTGTGACTTGCATTTTGGCAGAATTATGCCTATTTTCAAAAAACTTTAACCTGCAACCTAACCTTGCTCATAACTTGGCAAAATATTGACCTATGGGCAGGACACTTTATACAGTTCTTCCTTATCAATTATCCAATACAGATTTATACCCCTTTTCATAAGATTTAATAAATCTGCTCCATAATTCATGAAGGATTGCACCCCCTGTATTCAAACTTTATAGTTAGATTGTCCTTTTTGATATAAACACAATTGTTTCATGGAACACCTTTCTAGAGTCAAAAGTGCAATAGCAAGTAAATAAGTAGATTTTCACTAAATTATTTCAATAAAAACTTGGACAAATTTGACATTGAGGTAAGTTATAGTTTCCGGGCAATATCTTTAGTTAGGAACAAAATTTGGTGTATAGTTTATGGCTTATATGGAAAAGAACTTGGGATTGCATTTGGGGTCAAGCTGTAACTAAATAAGAGGCCCAAGAGGGCCTGTAGACGCTCTACTGTGTAAAGATGTCATATTTAGCCTTTTCCTATATAAACTTTGGGTCGCCACGGCGGCCATTTTGATTATTGCAAGAAAAAAACAAAAACAAATTAATAGACGCCAACCATTATGATAAAGTTTCAACAAAATCCTTCAAAAGCCGCCATTTTGATTATTCGACGATAACAAAAAACAAAAAACACAAACTTGATAGAGGCCAACCCAAGGAACATGTATATGATATTTCAGTAGAATGGAATAAGTGGTTTCGGAGGAGATGTCGTTTGAAATTTCCTTAAATTTGATCTAGTTTTAGCCATGGCGGCCATCTTGGATGAATGGCTGCCGCGAAAAAAACAAATCTGAGAGGGACTTTCCCAAATATCATTGTGATTAAGTTGCATCAAAATCCTTCAAGTTGTTTCAGAGAAGATGTCATTTTTAAACTTTTCCTATATAACTCTAATGTAAACTTTGGGTCGCCGTGGTGGCCATTTTGATTATTTGACGATAACGAAAAACATCAAATTGATAGAGGCCAACCCAAGGAACATGTATATGATATTTCAGTAGAATGGAATAAGTGGTTTCGGAGGAGATGTCGTTTGAAATTTCCTTAAATTTGACCTAGTTTTAGCCAAATCTGAGAGGGGCCCTCCCAACTAACATTGTGATGAAGTTTCATCAAAATCCTTCAAGCGGTTTCAGATGAGATGTCGATTGAAATTTCCTTAAATTTGACTTAGTTTTAGCCATGGCGGCAATCGTGGATGACTGGCGGCCGCGAAAACACAAATCTGAGAAAGATTATCCCAAATATCATAGTGCTTAAGTTTCATCAAAATCTTTCAGGCGGTTTCAGAGAAGATGTAATTTTTAACCTTTTCCTATATAACTCTATGTAAACTTTGGGTCGCCGTGGCGGCCATTTTGATTATTTGACGATAACGGAAAACATAAACTTGATAGAGGCCAACCCAAGGAACATGTATATGATATTTCAGTAGAATGGAATAAGTGGTTTCGGAGGAGATGTCGTTTGAAATTTCCTTAAATTTGACCTAGTTTTAGCAATGGCGGCCATCTTGGATGACTTGGATGACTGGCGGCCGCCATAAACACAAATCTGAGAGGGGCCTCCCAAGTAACATTGTGATGAAGTTTCATCAAAATCCTTCAAGCGAAACGATGATATGTCGATCGAAATTTCCTTAAATTTGACCTAGTTTTAGCCATGGTGGCCATCTTGGATGACCTGGCGGCCCCGAAAAACACAAATCTGAGAGAGACTATCCCAAATATCATTGTGCTTAAGTTTCCTAAAAATCCTTCTGGCGGTTTCAGAGAAGGTGTAATTTTTAAACTTTGGGTCGCCATGGCGGCCATTTTGATTATTTGACGATAATGAAAAAACAAACTTGATAGAGGCTAACCCAAGGAACATGTATATGATATTTCACAAGAATGGAATAAGTGGTTTTGGAGATGGTGTAGTTTGTTCATTTTTATCTAGATTGCATAGATTTAGATTGCATAGCAAATCCACGCTTAAAGGTGGTGTCTAGTTGTCTTTTGTCAGTCCATCCATCTGGCTTCACATTTTGATGTTTCCGTTAAATGTTTTTGTTAAAGGTAAATCAATATAAATAGTACTATTAGCGAAAACATCATAATGTGAGTTGCATATTTGTTTAATGTAAAAGTTGCATATTTTATGTAAATGTGCACTCAACTACGACTCAGCTAGTTTTTGGTGCATAAATCATTGTCATCATGATGCTTTAAGGCTATTTTAAGGTCTTGTTTTGGAATCTAACTATACATTTATTTAATAATATGTGCAACTGCTAGCAAATATGAACCACATATGAATTAATATTGATGATTTATTAACAAAGACACACAGAGTCGTCTTTTCCAGTCACAAGATTTTCAGAATTTTTAATTCAACCGAACCTAATATGCGGCCTATTCAATGCACATGCACAGTTCATATGAAACTGAAGCATATTGTGTGGATTTTCTCTTGTAGACATGTATGTATTGGCACCAATTACTCCAAACGCCTCCAGTCCCTTTAACTTTTTTGTTTTTCCTTATTTCTCAAAAACAAATTGTCTGATTTAGCTAGTTTCAACTTGGTACACATGTGCATTATCATTATACAATGTTACATGACAAAAACCATAACTCTTGTCTTGTATTTTTTATTATCACCCTCTTTGACTTAGATGTTTTGGTTAAAATGTTGAATGTAGTCATATTCCAAATAACATTAGGTCAAACATGTTTAATCTTGACAAACACATTCATCCTCAATTATGTGACAAACACCTTAGGCCAAATAAAAATAAAGGTGTGGTTCCGGTTTTCCGACCGACCCTGTTTTTAGGGGCCGACCCTAAACATTTTATGACCCCACAAATTTTTTAATTTTTTTTTTACATTTTGGATGTTATGTTTTCTTTTCTATTTCTTGTTTTTAATTACTTTTTCCATCGGTTCTCTATCTGATGATATCAACAAATATATAGTTAAGTTTATTTATTTATTGGGTATAAAAGTATAGTATGAAAAAATATATATATATATATTTTTAGAAAATAAAATATTTTCCCTACCTATATATTTTTTTGAGCATGTAATAGGAACCACACATATAATTTTATTTGGCCTTAACTCTGTTATACATGCTACCAAAAGTTTCCCCCTTATTGAATGTATACAGTCATATTCCAAAAACCAACCGTCAGAACGCTTAGAAACGCTGCACGCATGTTCGTCATTATTAGTTATGCAATCCTATGTAACAAGCGCCAGAATTCTGTCATGCATTTTACCAGAATTATGCTCCTTCTTGGTCAAAAAGTTAAATATAGTTATATACAAAAAAAACAATTGACAGAAAACCTTGGAAACTTGGTACACATGATCATCATTATTACACAGGCGTATATGACAAGCCCTTAACTCTGTCATGCATTTTCCACTTTGATTATTTCTGGTTAAAATGTTGAATGTAGTCATATTCCGAAAACCTGTTGACAGAGAACATTTAAACTTGGCATACATGTTCACCATCTTGTGTTACAAGCAACATAACTCTGTCTAGCCTTAAACCAAAAGTAAACCTCGTCTGTCACTGCTGCAAGTTTGATTACCACTGGGAGCTCAAGTTGTATGTGAGAAAGAGTCGATTCTTACATATGGCAGGAGGAATAGAGTACTGGTTCCACCCAGGAAAAATGGGGTGGTCCGCCTCTACGTGACAAACAAATTGACCAACATATTGCATGAAATATGCTAAAAATGAGGACAAACAAAATCGCACGTGAGGACGTTGAGTCATTTGGACTATTGTTGCTGATGCTGATGTTGTTGTTGTTCAATATGGTCATTGACATACAATAGACGGTGTGAATATTGACGTCCAGTCCACCTGGATATCAGGTTCGACATTATAGAAATAGAAAGTGGATCTAAAAGTTGAACAGAAAATGTAGCATTCAAAGACCACAGTCAACCAAAAACACGCACAGAAACAAGTAAACAAATACAAAGATGAATAAAATGCAAGATATGACATCACAAGCATAAAAGGGTTGACAGTATGGCTACCATCTTGGAATGATCAGTGGTAAAGAAGGCTGCTGGGGTTTTAAATCAGGTTCTAGGGTGCACCAAACCTCACTCTTACACTTTTGTCATCCCCATAAAACAGGACAGTGTAAATAAAGATATCCTGGCCAGGTTATATACTCTAAAAAACAAGGCAGCTCCAATAGGCAATTTAAATAAAACATATATTCTTCTCTGATGTACATCACCTTACTTTTATAATGTCTAATGATACGTGGTTATTTTGTGTCAGATTGACATCATCATCTTATCACTTTATTTAGTTTTGCAAGAGCCATGCTAGCCAGTAGAGCATTGACATGTCTTCTTGTGTTGTACAATACTTTTCTATTTATTTAAGGAGGGCTGGTGTGGCGCAGTCGGTAGAGCGGCGGATTTGTAACCGGAGGCCCCGGATTCAATCCTCCGAGATGCCACTGAGTTTCGTCGGTGTGTTCTTGGGCAAGACACTTTTCCTTAGCCTCGTCCGTCGGATGAGGACGTAAACCGGGCGGTCCCGTGTATCGGCCTTTCCTCCGAGCACGTTACAGAACCATAGGAATCTATTTAATAATAAGAGTAGGGCACGGTTCCCGGATTCCTATGTATCCTTTGCCTGTCTCTGGGGCGTCTCTAAGTAACCGATACTGTGTTGATGAGGCGTTAAACAACATTCAATTCAATTCTATTTATTTCAGAATTCTGATATACCAACGTACAAACGCATGTGGGCCTTCATGTCAGCTAACCCAGGCATGTTTGTTAACAGTTCTGCTGAAGGCATAGAGAAGGTAAAAACAAGTGACTATGCATATTTATCCGAGTCAACGACAATTGATTATCAAGTACAGAAAAACTGCGATTTGACACAAATTGGTGGCCTTCTCGATTCCAAAGGATACGGAATAGTAACACCGAAAGGTAATTATAAGGCATACTGAAGAATTTGTTTTTCTCACCAGAGTCGAAGAGAACTGGCTCGAAGTGAGACCACATTTTGTCTGTCCATCATCCGTCCATCATCCGTCCATCCATTAACTTTTGCTTAAACGACTTCTCATAAACTGAATGGCAAATTTTGACCAAACTTCACATGACGGATCCTTTAAGCTTTCAAGATTGTTATAATTATACACCTGAGCCATAATTAGAGCAATTGCCTTGTCCGTCCGTCCGTCCGTCCGTCCGTCCATCCATCCATCCATCCATCCATCCATCTTTTGTGTGCTCAGCTTCTCCTACAGTTTCCATCAGCTGAAATGAAACTTGGTTTAAAATTATTTTATTTCAATTGAATTGAATTGGATTTTAAAGTCGCATCGTCAGCTAAGGTCATATGGCGACTTTCCAGCTTCCATTGGTGAAATTTCATTGCAGTCCATCCAATACTTTTTGAGTTATTGAGCTAATTCGAATAAGAGGTATAAGTACAAATTTCACACAGTGATAAAGTGCAGAGTTCAAGAACCACAACTCAGTCGTCATATAAATTATAGTTATATTATAGTTATATCCCTTTGTAATATTATACTTTACTTATAATTCATAATTAATAATTCATGTTGGCCTTCTTGTTTTTGTTTTTTGTGTGTGGGGGGGGGGGGGGGGCTGCTACTAGCTTGGGGGGAGAGGGGGCTGCTACTAGCTTGGGGGGAGAGGGGGCTGCTACTAGCTTGGGGGGAGAGGGGGCTGCTACTAGGGGAGCGGGGTGCTACTATTAGGGGAGGTGCACTTATTTAGGGAAATGCGGTAACTTATAACTACACACTGTTTATTACTATAACAAATGCATGTCATGTATGTACTTTCAGCTTCACCATGGACAGAGATTATTTCAAACGAAATAATATTTTTCCAAGAAAATCAGCAGATACAAAAACTGTATACAAAATGGTGGAAGGAGAAAAACAGTGGTAAATGTCAGTTAGAAGAAGCTAAAAAGGACGCAAGTGCTTTAGGAGTGAAAAACGTTGGTGGAGTTTTTGTTGTGTTAATCGGTGGACTTGTTGCAGGCTTGTTTTTAGCTTGCTTAGAATTCATGTGGAAGGCTAGAAAAAATGCAAGCATCGATAAGGTATGTTGAAAATAATTCATTATACTTTTATTCATTTTAACTGAGTTTCGTCGATGTGTTCTTGGGCAAGATACTTTCCCTTAGCCTTGTCCGTCGGATGGGGACGTAAACCGGGCGGTCCCGTGTATCGTTCTATCCTCCGAGCACGTTAAAGAACCATTGGAATCTGTTCGATAATAAGAGTAGGGCACGGTTCCGGGATTCTAATGTATCCTTCCCCTCTCTCTGGGGCGGCTTAAAATAACCTATACTGTGTTGATGAGCCGTTAAACAACATTCAGTTCAATTCAATTCTTCACAGATGTTATCTAGGGAACACAGATGTGTAAAATGTAATACAATGTAGTTGCTTTTGTATTATGACAGTCATTTTCTTTTCTTTAGCATTAGCTCTGTGTTGTTTATATTCTGGCCTTGAATTCACCAACCATTCTTGAGAATATACTTAGACTTGAGCTCAAGAATGCAAATTTTAATCAGGAATATTTGTATAAGTTTACAGAATAAACGTTAATAACAAGCTGCTATGTATAAATATGATGCATACTAATAGATAGCAACTTCTTACGATAGTTTATCTTTGAAGGTCATACAAATATTTGTGAACGAAATTTCAGTTCTTAGGCTCAAGTCTAAGAATAGTCTGAAAAATGGTTGGTGAATTCCAGGCCTGATGTTGGTGAATTCCAGGCCTGATGTTGGTGAATTCCTGGCCTGATGTTGGTGAATTCCAGGCCTGATCAGTTTTATAAGGTTGCTACACTTGATATTGTGAAACTTAATGCCTCCACCAGCTATGGGACTGTTATGAATATTGTTTCGTTTCAGCAATCCTTTTGTTCGGAGGTATCAGAGGAAATGCGTTTTGCTGTCCGTTGTTTTGGCGGGTCTACCAAGGTCAGCAGGAGGGCATCTAGCAAAGACATTATCGATAATGGTATACAATTTGCACCGCTGACAGGAATGTCAAACAATAGAAATCACAAAGAGTTGTATGCCTAATGGTGACATTTGCAATTGTGTTTAGTTCTGATAAGTATTAATTTATGTATACGAATCTGATAATGTCATGGGAGAATCATAGAGAACTAGTATTGTAGTTAAACAAAATGAAATAATGTTTTTCATTCCTCTTCAAATACCATTAGTTTATGTTAGTCGGTAATACGCCTTAATGCGTTTGCGAAACGGTAGGTTAATGGTCAAGGTCATAGTGGACTTGTTGTTATCCACTGTAAAATGGTCTTACCCAGCAAGCAAGGGTAAATGGGACCCATATGGGCTATATCCGGGCACGCCCATGTGGGATTACCCATATGGGTCCTATATGGGTCCCACATTCAGCAAGCCCATGTGGGATTACACATATGGGTCCTATATGGGTCCCACATTCAGAAAGCAAGGGTAAATGGGACCCATATGGGCTATATCTGGGCACGCCCATGTGGTATTACTTATATGGGCCCTATATGGGTCCCATATGCTTTGCTAGCTGCTTTGACCCACATGGGCTGCCCACATGGGACCCAGGTTAATCCCGGTTGCACTTTTGGTATGGGGCCCATGTGGGCAGCCCATATTGGGCCCGTATGGAAAACAACATTGGACCCATATGGGTCCCATATGCTTTGCTAGCTGGGTATTAGTCTTCTAGCGGGGGTGGATGTGGAAGGGGATCCCATATTGTTCTGTATTATCCAGTATGGCCACGCTGCCTGCTGGCCATTCTAGTATACCCACCCGCTGGCCATTCTGTTTTTTTCATTACTGAATATTTGGATCCTGCGTTTGTGAAACCAGTAGGGAACGTTTATTACTATGCAATCATTGAATATCATGTTCAGTATGCTAAGGTTGCCCAGGATACCGTAATCAGTCAATAAGCGTAATCAGTCGATAAGCGTAATCAGTCAATAAGCGTAATCAGTCAGTAAGCGTAATCAGTCAATAAGCGTAATCAGTCAATAAGCGTAATCAGTCAATAAGCGTAATCAGTCAGTAAGCAAGCTGTTCATTCTTTTGTAAGGTATAAAACTATGTTTGAAATAGATCTTTGTTATGGTTTTGTTTTCAGCCCCATTTTGAAATCAACACTCGTCCAACTTTTTTTTAAAAAATATTATACCTCTCAAATGCTTGAGGGGAGGCATCTCAAGTCAGGCTACTGGCAAGTGTATTACTCTAAATTAGACCTCATAATTATGGGGGTGCGGGGTGGGGGGAGGCAGTACCTATACGGGGGTATACGGTACTAGATTAGTACTAAACATGCATACCAAAGAAGAAGACTAATTTAGACCTACTTAAACCATGTAACACCATTGATTATACTTAAACCATGTAACACCATTGATTATACTTAAACCATGTAACACCATTGATTATACTTAAACCATGTAACACCATTGATTATACTTAAACCATGTAACACCATTGATTACTTTGGTTATTGGTTAGCTTGGTTACTAAGAACTGTGTCACACAGTCATAACAGTCTATTAAATCATTTTAGAATTATTTTTTATTTAGTATTCGCTGTATCAGAAAGTCAAGAAAATCATTAACCAAAGAGTGCAAACACTTAATATATTTATTTTCTTCAAAACATGGAACTGAGTGTGTTCTCAGAACTCAGTGAGTCCTATATAGGAGACACTCAATGTGATCTCAGAACACAGTGAATCCTATATAGGAGACACTCATTGTGTTCTCATAACTGAGTGAGTCCTATATAGGAAAATGTGTTCTCAGAACACAGTGAGTCCTATATGGGAGAACTGAATGTGTTCAGAACACAGCAAGTCCTATATAGGAGACACTCAATGTGTTCTCAGAACACAGTGAGTCCTATATGGGAGAACTGAATGTGTTCAGAACACAGCAAGTCCTATATAGGAGACACTCAATGTGTTCTCAGAACAGTGAGTCCTATATAGGAGACACTCAGTGTGTTCTCAGAATACAGTTAGTCCTATATAGGTGACAGTGTATTCTCAGAACACAGTGAGTCCTATATAGACACTCAGCGTGTTCTCAGAACACAGTGAATCCTACACTCAATGTGTACTCAGAACACAGTGAATCCTACACTCAATGTGTTTTCAGAACACAGTGAATCCTATATAGGTGACACTCAGTGTGCTCTCAGAACACACTGAGTCCAATTTAGGGGACGCTCAATGTGTTCTCAGAACACAGTGAGTCCTATATAGGTGACAATGTGTTCTCAGAACACAGCAAGTCCTATATAGGAGACACTGAATGTGTTCTCAGAACACAGTGAGTCCTATATGGGAGAACTGAATGTGTTCAGAACACAGCAAGTCCTATATAGGAGACACTCAATGTGTTCTCAGAACAGTGAGTCCTATATAGGAGACACTCAGCATGTTCTCAGAATACAGTTAGTCCTATATAGGTGACAGTGTATTCTCAGAACACAGGGAGTCCTATATTGGAGACACTCAGCGTTTTCTCAGAACACAGTTAGTCCTAAATAGAAGACAATGTGTTCTCAGAACACAGTGAGTTCTAAATAGGAGACACTCAATGTGTTCTCAGAACACGGTGAGTTATATTTTTTGCATAAAAAGGGATATTTTGTGTGTATTTCTCATTGAGAAGTGAGTTTCTTGACTGTTTGATATGGCAAATTCTAAACAAAAATAATTCTAAAATGATTTACTAGACTGTTTTATGCCCTTTGTTGTTAAGAATTGAAAACAAACATGCCTTCAACACCCATCCAGCATTTTACCATGCCCCCACTTCCTACTTTTCCAATTATCGTAATAATCGAGCTTGGCTGGTCCTCAACAGCTCTTGTTGGACTTGGTAGGATTCCTTGCCATATCTTGAAGTTGTACATATCATAGATACTTGTTCGTCTACTTTTTAGCTAGACTATTTTTTTTATGGGGAGGGGTGGGGCAATAGTTTTGCCACATGAGCGTTATTGTTGTCATCTGTGGCAACGGGTTAGGTTTTTTCTCTGAAACTGCTAGAGGTCACTAAAGTGACATTATTGAAATGTTGTTATGTACAATATGTGATTGAAGATAATCTCTCATTTTGCATATATACATGTCTTATGCAGCTGTCGATGTGTTCCCAAACCGGTGTGGGTGGAGGGGATACCCTGGGGATTAGACATCAATGATGACAACGGGGTAGGTAATTAGACAGAACCCGGTAGAAATATAGAATATTTGACATTGATTATATTGATAGATCCTGGGGAATTAAGACGTAACTGTTGCCCCTAGGGTTGGGAATTAGAGAGTCAATTTGAACATTTGTCTGATTGCCCAGGATATGCTAGCCACCCCCATTGACAATTGCATTAACCACATATATTTGTATTGTTTAAACATTACTTCCAGATGTATTATGTATTCATACTTCCAGATGTATTATGTATTCATACATTATTTTCTTTCCACTCATTAATTCGTTTCAAATTTGCGTTCACCTGATTTGTCTGCTGATGTTTATTACCGTCCACAACTTCACACATTTTAGGTTTAAATGAAAAATCAACGTAAACGTTGCTTTATGTAGTGTTTGATACCGAATGTATAATAGAGATGATGTACTGGGCAGTGATTGTGTGTTTGTATGGTAAACAGTCTGTTAAAGGGACACTGTCCGTAAGTAAGCAGATATTGAGCATAGTCAAATAACTATCTGATTTCTATTCAGTGAAATGTATACATGAAAACACTAGAATAGACCCAGATAAGCCTGTAGTAATATATTTGTGAGTTTAAAAATAAAGAAGTTTTCTTTATTTGTATTTGTGGGACCCACATTATTTACATTTTCTGCTGATCACATGACATCCATTAGCACATTAGCTTTTACTAATTGTATTCCTTATGTAATACATCTGGTCTGGTTAGCTCAGGCAGTAGCGAGCTCGACTATTGCGTCGTTATTGCCTGCGATGTGTAATTTTAGTGTGGGTTTACTAGTTCAACCCCACAAAGCGGTACTTCATTTTTTATACCCCTTTTGAATTCCATCAAACAATCTTGGTTTTATTTTGTAAATATTCAGTAATGGTTGATTCAGTAATGGTTGGTGTGTTATGTTTGTCAACGTAATTATTTTGTGTTTTATAGGCTCAAAGTTACGGACATCGTCCCTGTAATTCATTTTTAGAAATATTTTATATTTATAGAATTTTGTAATGCGTAATTTCAAGAAACTCATTACTCAGTGTAGAGTAAAAAACTCAAATCAGTTCTATTAACTGATCGAGTCTTTTCACTTTTGTTAAATTAATCCCCGTGTGGTGTGCGGGGTAGAATACAACCACTGCAAACACACAGTCACATGCAGAGGGGAGGACCACCCCCCATTCATATTTTACACAATCTTTATCATGACACCACTTATGCAACCGTGGAAAGGTGGCTCCGTCGTAAATGGAGTGTACTGTAGAATTTGCAGCAACTCCGCAGTTGTGCAGGTAAGAAGGTTCTATTCTACATATGTAAATAGGGATGAGCCTGGCATTTTCATTCCTGTTAGGCGCCATATAACCTTTCATGTGTTGGTGCGCCTTTAAACCCAATTCAATTCAATTTAACAATTAAACCAATCAGAATGCTTCATTCATAATAAAAAGCAATTAACAATTGCGTCTATCATGACATCACTTCCTGGTATAATGACCTCACTTTCTACTATTGTGATGTCACATCTTTTCACTCCACCGGTTCTGAGGATTGAGTGTAGAAATTGCTGTAAAACAAGAGATGTACACTGTTTGTATCTGTTATTGAGTAATGTCAGTTTCTTGAAACCAAGAATCACAAAATTCTAAATATAAAATAATTCTCAAATACACTGTTTGTATTGTGTCACTGCCTGATGTATGGTTTTAATTGTGCCTGTCATCCCAGAAATCATTTGTCTTAGACTATTTTACGTAATGTTTCAACGACAGTGTTGATAGGATGTCACTGAGCACTCCATGGATGGGATTTCGTCAAAATTGCAATTTATCGAACTGTGGGGGTAAAAAAAAATCAATTTCAAATTTGGCAATCAAAGGAGCATCTATTTTGTCTAAAATGGGGACATCTCTTGACGATATGTATGTATATATCATATAGTATGTATGTTTATAAGGTTTACGCACTCTATTATATGTGTCTCAGAAGGAAATATAGTTTTACGACAACGATCATGTTTGATATATTTAATTGCTTTATGAATATGAGTTGTGTTATTTATGGTATTCATTCTGATTATACAAGAACAAATTGTGCATTTTAGCTCTACTGGCCGAAGGCTTATGGGATGCCGAGTTGTTCGTAGTCCGTCCGTTGTTAACTTTTGTCTCTTTAAGACGACAGAGCCTTCATTTTTCATCTGATATTTACCAGATTGTTACTGTCAATGAAAGCTCAGACAAGTTCGAAAACCAGCCAAATCGGACCAGTAACAGCAGATTTACGGCCCTTGATTTAGTTAAAAATGCTATATTTTGCCTCGTTAAGACGATAGGGCATTCATTTTTTATCTGATCTTTACTAAATTTTACCAGATTGTTAATGTCAATGAAAGCTCGGACAAGTTCGAAAAACAGCGAGATCGGACCATTAACAGCGGAGTTATGGCCCTTGATTTCATTAAAAATGCTATATTTTGCCTTGTTAAGGCGATAGGGCCTTCATTTTTCATCTGATCTTTACCAAACTTTACCAGACTTTTTTACTTTTTTTTCTTTTCTTTTTTTTCTTTTTTTTTAATTTATGATATATATTTTTTATTTTTTTATTTTTTTTAATTTTTCTTAATCTCTACTGGCCAAGTTCGAAAACCAGCCAGATCGAACTAGTAACGGCGGAGTTATGGCTCCTGATTTAGTTAAAAATTCTATATTTTGCCTCTTTAAGATAGTCACTCGCTTGATTGATGTTATGAGCCATATTAGCCAGTAGAGCATCCACAGGCCCTCTTGGGCCTCTTGTTTGGACTGTTTTGTTTAGGTTGTCTATCATTACATAGTTAAAAAGTGTACGATAGATTACTTCCCTTTGAATCGGTGATAAATTACTATGCAATATTCTAGACGAATGTATTTGAAACGAAGTGGTAAATACGTTCGCTGACTAGGGAGCGTATGATAGATAAACTGTTTGTGGTAATTTGATATTAGCATGTCTCCTGTCATACTTGTAGGGATACCGGTATCGACTTTAAGATTGTGCATTGATGTGAAATGTTGCTTTAAAAGGGACACATGACAATCTTGATAATTAGCTCTAAGCAGAGCTTATGGTATGGTGTCTTGTCCGTCCATTGTCCGTTAACTGTATTATAGGGCCTTCATTTTTTATCCGATTTTTACCAAACTTAGCAAGATTGTTGATATCAATGACGAAATGGACAAGTTTAAAAACTAGCTTAATTGGATTAATAACACTAGAGTTATGGCCCTTGATTTTCTTAAATATGCTGTATTTTGCAATAGTGCCTTCATTTTTAGCTCGAAGAAACTTTACATATATGCATTCCCTTTCATAAGAAAAAGTTGTACAGACAATTGCCATAACTCTGCTATACATTTTACCAGAATTATGCCCCTTTTTCAACTTTGTTTCCCAAAAAATAGACAAGGCGTCAAAAGTCGATCAAGCTGACATCCGACAGCTCTTGTTCATCTGATCTGCGATTGCTGGTAGCATTGAAACTTTACACATATATTCACTTTCAGACAACTGCCATGAC
>JAWPHD010023156.1:0-22929 GCA_037043455.1 Cyrtodaria siliqua | reverse complement strand
TTAAAAGTAAACATGATCCTGGATATATAAGTCAAGACACTCATTTCAAACACTACAAGATTGCCATGTGTCCCTTTAACACAGTGGCCTGTCTGTCTACATGTAGCTTTATTTATCCCTACTTGGTATTTCAGACCAGAAGCTGCGGGTGTGATATGTGGGGCTGTGTTCCTGGTCATCATGTTTCTCTTTATCCCTGTACCATTCTACAAACATCTGGCTGACAAGAAAAATTCATCCTTCCCACATCACGAGGTATGTATATAAGTGTATATCTTCATGCAAATTTACACAATTCATATTCACTTGAAGATGATAATATTGTATAACAAACAACCATTTCTTTAAGCTTGTTATTAAACATTCAATCACATTTTAATTGTATTTTTCAGTATATTGAATACATTGCCGCATTGCTGTCTATTTGCTGCATGATATTCTTGGGTTTTGCCGATGACGTGCTGAATCTGAAGTGGCGACATAAACTCTGGTTACCGACCATGGCGTCCCTGCCCCTGCTGATGGTGTATTTTGTCAATTTCAACTCTACTGTTATCATTGTGCCTAAACCGTTCAGACAATTGCTGGGGTTCGATCTGGACCTAGGTAAGAATCTGTGCTGGTGTTCGATCTGGACCTAGGTAAGAATCTGTGCTGGGGTTCGATCTGGACCTAGGTAAGAATCTGTGCTGGGGTTCGATCTGGACATAGGTAAGAATCTGTGCTGGGGTTCGATCTGGACCTCGGTAAGAATCTGTCAGTGTTTGACAAGATTGGCATTTGAGATTATAGGGACACATGGCAATATTGTTTTGTTAAAACTCGCAGCGTCCCATTAGTTTTTCTACATAATCATTAATATTAACTATAAGAAACGTAAAAAACAAATAGTTTTTGCACGTTACTTAAGAAATGAAATATTTCCAGCGGGTTTATATTGTTCCAGATCAAAACCTGGTGGGCGGGACATGAAGACCATCGATAACAAGGGCCGAAATCGGCCGGCGGTTTCAATGTGTTTCAAGTCCTAAACACCAGGTTTTGATCTCGCACAATATAAACCCACTGGAAATATTTTATTTTTTATCTGATGGATTTTAATGTATTTTATACACACATTTTCGAGAGATTGAACATAATACAAACACATTCTCACAACTGACATTGTACATCCATCTCTAGCACCAAACGAAAATATTATACAGCTATTGTGTTTCTAACAAGTTCAATTTGTTGTTTAAGAAATAATAAATATGAACCTGTGTTTTATCGGTGAATAAAATACAGTTAGGAGTTCGGATGCATAGTAATTAAATCACGAGTGCGTTGATTTAATTACTAGCATCCAAACGACTAACTGTATTTTATTCACCGGTAAAATACAGGTACGTATTTATTATTTCGATTCTAACACAACAATAACCCCATTGTTTACGCTATTGTTGGGGCACTATATATCATCTAGGAGGTAAAGGTAGTTAACAGGCTGTTCCATTGGGCGCCCCCGTATGCAAAATTCTGCGTTTCAATACACTAGTAGTCACGTGACAAACAATTAAGTCATTGCTTACATCATAAAGCTTGCGCTGTATGACGTCAAACGTTCTCACCTTGTTCAAGATGCTTATTAATGTTATATGTACAGATGCATATGCTGGGTTTATATCAGGGGTGTGCACGGTTTGGAAGCCTGGCAAGTTTGCTGTAATTAACATTTCATTAAAATTACTGTTGAGATTGTCTTCGTGACGTATATTTACCAAGTGACGTCATGTAATTTGGCGCTTCCAACGGATGAAATATACGCAGGGAATTAATGGAAAGGCTGTATTCTATCATAGATTAACTTACAGCTGTCTCTCTTCTTTGTGTATATGAAAGACTTGAACATAACGTTGCCTTCAGATAACGTAATCGTTATTTTGGATGTTTTTTGACGTTGAAAATCGTTTAAATGACGTTCAAACTGGAAGTATGTGACAGAGGTCTATATAACTTTTTTAAAAACTCCTCAATAGCCAATCAGTATCAAGCATTAAAAACAACGTCTCAGTTTATTTATCCCGACGCCGTATCAATTTGACTTTAAACCTGCTTGCATATAATTAAAAATAATTTTCAGTTTTCAGTTTTCTTCGCTCATTTACGATATGTTTAGCTATATTATTGGTGCAATATTATGAGCAGTTAGTAAAATGCAAACACAATTTTTTTTTTATACTATTCTTATCATTATTATTAATGATTGAACAAATGCAAATTATGTAGAAAAACTAACGGGACGCCGTCAGTTATGAAAAAATCAAGATTGCCGTGTGTCCCTTTAAAGTCAAAATGATTCTGGATAAATAATTTTAATGCTTGATAAAAACTCGAAGATTGCCATGTGTCCGTTTAAACCATTATTTTACAATTCATGCCATGCTGCATGGTTGATTTCAGTCGGTCGGTGACGTGAGTGTGGGCGATGGGGTGTGGGTAACAGGGTGCAGGCTATCACACCACTCACTCACTACGCTCAAGTAAGACGCTGCATCTCATCACTGCGGGTTCAAATCCCACTGGGAGCTCGACTTGTTAAGTGAGAAGTGAGAAAGGGCCGATTCTTACGGATGGCGGGAGATAAATAGTACTGGTTCTACCCAGGAAGAAAGGGTGGTCAGCCTCGACCACAAAAAAAATGGACCATCATATACGGCCTAACATGTGCTAAAAATTACCTAAACACCATTCAAACAAAGACTACTCTCAACTTCTCAAGTCAGAAATCAAATCAGGTTTGCACATTCTGAAAAAAATATAATGCGCTCTGTCCGATTTGACATCGAATTTATCATGTGTCTAGATCTCTTACATTTCTTGTCCTAGCTCAACCAATTATGGACATGTGGGTTTCCTTATAGAATTATCGGTAAATGGAAGGTTGCTTATGTAATTTTGTCTTTTAAAAATTCTGAGCTCCAATGATGGCCCATAAAATGTACAATAAAGGCAGATCAAGAATTTTATGTAGGTTGTACATAAACTACTCAAAATTTGCTACGAATCACTTTTTTGCTGTCTAAATTTCTTGCTGAAATAAATAGCATTACTCCTGTTTTACATGAAATTATTTAGGGCAGTGTATGGTCATGTGATCTCATGACTTGATTCAAATTGTGGAATTGTTGAATTATCATTGAAATTAATATCGTTTTTGTGAATTAATTTCTAATAAAATTATATGGAAAAATAAAAGTGATCCTTGGCAAATTTTAAGTAGTATATTATAAGAATCCGTCATGGATATCCGGTGAAGATAGGGAATTCCAACCCGAGGTATAAGTGTTTTTATCTGAACCGAGGCTCTGTCGAGGTTCTGATTAAAACACTTATACCGAGGGTTTGAATTCCCTATCTGAACCGAATACCCATGATAGATTCTTTTTCTTGCATATCAGAGACATGTTGTGCGTTAACGCTGCCAGCTACTAACGTTTGCATGTTTTCCTGCATACCGGATGTTGGTGCGCATGAATTTTATCTCGACCCTAGGGTGAGATGGAAATATCTAGCCCCGGTAAAATGACGGATATCCTTGTCCGATATGCAAGAAAACTGTATCTCTCATAGTCCTCAACCAAATGTTGGTATGGGATTCCTTATATGGCAGTATCAAGATGGGCGCCAACGTGATTTAGACTCGAAGTGAATCCCTGAGTGCCTACAGAAATAAAAACATGAAATTTGCAATATAATTTTGTTTGCAGGTATTCTGTACTATGTGTACATGGGCATGCTGGCAGTATTCTGTACCAACGCCATCAACATCCTGTCGGGAGTAAATGGCCTCGAGTCCGGACAAAGTTTCATCATCGCCCTGTCTGTGTTGGCCTTCAACTTTATAGAAATCTCAGGTTCTTTTGTTTTCCCATTTAAAAGATACTGCTTTTATATTTTTTGATATTTGAAGAACAGATGGGATAGAACTAAAAGACCTAGCAAAACATTAATGCAAACATTTCATTATTTTGAAATCAAAATAAAATGCTTATATTACTTTTTCGATGTTAATTTTCACAATAACTGCATGGAAAGATTCTTCTTTTCAAAACCATTTTGAGTGGAGATATTAAGCAAGATTCCTGAATGACCCTTTTAATGCGATAAGGATGTACATTAAGTGAATTAATAATAGAACCTTTTTTCTGTCGAAATAAGACCAGTCAAAATATGAGAGTTTACTGCATAGAAAATGCTGGCTATTACTGACTATGTTGTATTCAGGTTGTTTATGGCAGAACCACACGTCAGTAGGTGAGAGTATTACTTGAATGTACCTATCTATATTGTGTTAATCAGCAGACGTCTTTAAAGATGCATGCCTTTATATAAACTATTATATTCCACCACCCAGTGCTACTCCTGTTACAGAACTACTATGGATTCAGGGTTTCCCCAGGAGGTTTTTAACGAGTGGTGGCATTTTTGCATTGGAAGTGTGATGGGTGTGGGGGGAGAGGGGTGGTGGTGGTGGTCTTTCCCGCATCATATTTTTAGCTCAACTGATCAGAGATCAGCGGAGCTTATGCCGTGGTGCGGTGTCCGTCGTCCGTCCGTCCGTCTGTCCGTCTGTCCGTCTGTCCGTCTGTCTGTCCGTAAACTTTTATTTGTAGCGACTTCACAGCTGAAACTACTGGATGGATATTCATGAAACTTTACAGAAATGTTGCCCATAAAGTCTAGTTGATCCTAGCAAAAATTTATGTTGATGTGAAATCCAAGATGGCCGCCAAAGCTAAAAATAGAGTTTTAAAATACAAGTTTGTAGCGACTTCTTCTTGAAAACTATAAGTGATATTGATATGGGACTTTTTCTAAAATGATCAGCATGACATGATGTTGATCCTAGTCAAAAATCGTTTTGATTCAACGTTAAACATGGCTGCCAGCGGCCATCTTTGTTTACATAGAGTTATATAGTAAAAACTTGTAGCGACTACTTCTCTGAAACTACTTGGCGGATTGTCATGAAACTTTACAGGAATGTTGCTCTTGATGTCTAATTGATCCTAGAAAAATTTCAGGTCGGCCGGAAATTCAAGATGGCCGTCACAGCTAAAAATAGATTTTTAAAAAATAAGTTTGTAGCGACTACTTCTTGAAAACTATAAGTGATATTGATATGGGACTTTTTCTAAAATGATCAGCATTACATGATGTTGATCCTAGTCAAAAATCGTTTTGATTCAACGTTAAACATGGCTGCCAGCGGCCATCTTTGTTTACATAGAGTTATATAGTAAAAACTTGTAGCGACTACTCCTCTGAAACTACTTGGCGGATTGTCATGAAACTTTACAGGAATGTTGCTCTTGATGTCTAATTGATCCTATCAAAATTTCAGGTCGGCCGGAAATTCAAGATGGCCGTCACAGCTAAAAATAGATTTTTAAAAAATAAGTTTGTAGCGACTACTTCTTGAAAACTATAAGTGATATTGATATGGGACTTTTTCTAAAATGATCAGCATGACATGATGTAGATCCTTGTGGAAAATTATTTTGATTCGACGTTAAACATGGCTGCCAGTGGCCATCTTTGGTTACATAGAGTTATATAGTAAAAACTTGTAGCGACTACTCCTCTGAAACTACTTGACGGATGTTCATGAAACTTCACAGGAATGTTGCTCTTGATGTCTAGTTGATCCTAGAAAAATTTCAGGTCGGCCGGAAATTCAAGATGGCCGCCACAGCTAAAAATAGATTTAAAATAAATAAATTTGTAGCGACTACTTCCCAAAAACAATAAGAGATATTGATATGGGACTTTTTCTAAAATGATCAGTATGACATGATGTTGGTCCTTGTCGAAAATCGTTTTGATTTGACCTTAAACATGGCTGCTTTGTTTACATAGAGTTATATAATGAAAACTTGTAGCGACTACTTCTTTGAAACTACCTGACGGATTTTCATGAAACTTTACAGGAATGTTGCTCTTAATGTCTTATTGATCTTAGCAAAATTTCAGGTCGGCCTGAAATTCAAGATGGCCGCCACGGTTAAAAATAGATTTTCAAAAAACAAGTCTGTAGCGACTACTTCCTGAAATCAAAATCAATCAGTAGAGCTTCAAGGTCATTGACCTCTTGTTTTAAATGTCACTTGAAAAGTAGAGAGTTGATTTGTATGATATTTCAGATAAATCAGATTTATTGTGATTAGCGGTTATCTGACACAGTCTTTAACCTTCCTGATATTTGAGACATATTTGAGTCTTTAAACTTCCTGCAAAGGAACACTTTGTTGAGAAATACCCACTAATATCAAATATAGGTCACCATGCTTGACATTGGCCAACTTAATGTACTTACTTCTGGTCATCACTTTATATGTAAAGCTCAATTCTTTAGACACAATTCTTCAAACTTCATTTTATATAGACTCTCTGAATAGTAATACACATCAGTACAGAAAACAGGTTACCACAGCTTACGTGACCTATGAACTTATTCTGGCCAACAGTGATGTTAAGCATAATTCCTAAGCAGTATAACACACAATCTTCAAAACAGCTGGCCTGGCCCAGTATATAGAATGGTGGATTTGAAATCCAGAGGACCGGGGTTCAAGCCTACTAGCACCACTGAGTTTCATCAGTTTGTTCTTGGGCAAGATAGTTTCCCTTAGCTGTCGGAGTTTATCCTCTGAGTATGTTAAAGAACCATAGGAATCTATTCTCTAATAAGAGTAGGGCAGGTTTCACAACTTCCTGTATCCTTTCCCTCTCTCTAGGGCAGCTCTAAAAAATCTATACTGTGTTGATGAGCGGTTAAACAACATTCTAATTTAACTCAGTGCGTCCATAGCCGGTATGGTAAAGACACGGTGTTGGAAACTTTTCGCCCCTCAGCACTGCGGGTTCGAATCTCACCGGGAGCTCGACTTGTCAAGTGAAAAAAATTGATTCTTACAGATGGCGGGAGATATACAGTATTGGTTCTACCCAGGAAATATGGAGTGGTCTGCATTGACCACGAAAATATATAGCCTAAAATATGCTGAAAATTACTTAAACACCATTCAACCACCCATCAATTCAAACTTCCTGTTGCACATCAATACCAGAAGAATTTCACGTGCAGACCTTGCACTTCATAACGGACTTGCACTTCATAACGGACTTGCACTTGATAACGGACTTGCACTGTTTAGCTGAATGCTTGATAACCATTACTCAGCTAAATGCCTACTTACTGTAATTAGCTTTTTACTGCACGCAGACAAGCGTCTGCAACTACCTACATCTACCTGCGATGCCTTTGTTTGACATAAACCTTACCCTTTAGACAGCTTGAAATGCCAGCCCAACCTAGTCATCTAGTATAACACATTTGTAAATTGCTTGGTAAATTTTATATATTTTTATAGATAGATTTATTATACCCCTGCTTTCACAAAGTGAAGTGGGGGCTAGGCTATATAGGAATCACGTTGTCCCAACGTCCCGTCCCGTCACATATTTTTGTCCCATTGCGTAGCGTCCGTACTCATAACAGCTGATGAACTTATGTCCCTGTACATCACCCATCATTGATTTTGTCATGTAACACATTTTGAATACTTGCATATCTCAAACACTTTTGAATGGATGTTCCCAAACTTTATATACTCTTAACAACTGATGAACTTATGTCCCTCTACATCGCCCATCATTGTTTACCTCATTTATTACAGAATTATGGCCCTATTTCCACTTTAATATTGTATAATGACCTAATAACATATTTTTTCTTAAACATTTGCAAATTGATTGTTCCCAACCATCATGTACAATTAACAACTGATGAAATTATGTCCCTCTACATCGCCCATCATTGATTGCCTAATTTATTACAGAATTATGACCCTTTGTTTGACTTAGAATTTTCCACTTTAATATTGTATAATGACCTGTTAACATATTTTTTCTCAAATATTTGCAAATTGATTGTTTCCAAACATCATGTACAATTAACAACTGATGAACTTATGTCCCTGTACATCATTGATTGCCTAATTTATTTTAGAATTATGGCCCTTTGTTTGACTTAGAATTGTCCACTGTCCACTTTAATATTGTATAATGACCTGTTTTAAACCTACATTTTTTCTCAAACATTTTTGAATTGATTGTTCCCAAACTTCATGTACACATAACAACTGATGACCTTATGTCCCTCTACATTCACCCATCATTAATTTCCTAATTTATTACAAAATTATGGCCCTTTGTTTCACTTAGAATTTTCCACTCGAATATTGTATAATGACCTGTTCATATTTTTTAAATTGATTGTTCCGAAACTTCAAGTACATGTGACAACTGATTACCTTATGTCCTTCTACATCACAACTTGTTGATGCCTAATTTATTACAGAATCACGGCCCTTTATTTGACTTAGAGTTTTTCACTCCATAATGAACTTCATGTGGCTTTCACATGAACACTTTTCATGGATTGTTATTACACCTAACATACAGTTCCCACGTGATGATATGATGTGTCTCTGCATTAATGGTTTTTCGATTCTGCAAAATTTTACAGAGTTCTTTCACATAAGAAATTAACAGATATTTTAGACATTTATTATTTTTGATTTTGCCCGTTATCGACTAGAGCAAAGAAGCGGGGGTATTCATCACTTCGGCGATAGTTCTAGTTTATATTGAAAAATGTTGTCAATGGGTGCGTTATTATGTTTCGCATGCAGTGCTCTTGTTGTCTCCTGGCATGGCACTATATGTTTGTAGTAATTCTGTCATTCATTCTATGGATTGATTGTGGCATAATTTCTTTAAAAGAAGGTTACAGAATATTGGTTATAGGTACTGCTTGCTAGTCTTTAGACCTTAGAATGTGTGTCTATGTTTTGGGTACCACTGCATTTGTTTTCTCTCATGTAATAGTTACAATTAAAATGTATGGTTAATAAATGATTAAGAAAATTGATTATAAAATTTAAAAAGTCAACTTAAAACTGTAAAAGGTAGCGCTTAATTACATTAACCATCTGCTTATGACATATATCTAGATCAGCACAACTGGATATTGATGTATTGGTTTAAGAGCTAAGGCCATCCATAAAAAATTGTTGGTTTGCTGTGCTCGACCTACTCACTAAAAGGAACTCTGCCCAAAACTTTTTATTGCAATTTTTTTTGCTAACTTAATGTTTTTTCTTTAATTTCTTATATTTTTCACTTTTGTTGTGGGAAAAAATTATTCACTTACCTACCTACCTATCTTAAACTTTTCAGGTCGAAGCACAGCAAACCAACAATTTTTAGCTCGACTATTCGAAGAATAAGAGAGCTTATGTAATCACCCCGGGGTCGGCGTCGGCGTCCCACATTCAGGTTTGCGTGTAAGCTGTGTTTACAAGTCTATATCTCTTACATTTCTTATCCTAGCACAACCAAATTTGGCCATGGGCTTCCTTATAGCATTATCTTAAGGACTGCTCAAGCAATTTTGGTTCCTGTAACCCATGGGCTCCCATGGAACCCAAATTATGATAGCCCATAAAATGTGTCCCATTTCACATCAAATTTTGCGTGTAAGCTGTGTTTACAAGTCTATATCTCTTACAATTCTTACCCTAGCACAACCAAATTTGGCCATTAGCTTCCTTATAGCATTATACTTAAGGGCTGCTTAAGTAATTTTGGTTCCTGTAACCCCTGGGCTCCCATGGAACCCAAATTCTGATAGCCCTTAAAATGTGTCTGTTTCACATCAAATTTTGCGTGTAAGCTGTGTTTACAAGTCTATATCTCTTACATTTCTTGTCCTAGCTGAACTAAATTTTGGAATTGGTTTCCTTATAGTATGTTGTAAAGGGTTGGATAAGTAATTTTGTCTTTGGCAAATTCTGGGCTCCCATGGAACCCAAATTGTGATGGCCCATAAAATGTGCAATAAAGGCAGATCTAGGTTTGCATGTAAGCATGTATATATCTATAATTTTAGTTTGGGATTTGTTATAGCATTATGCATCTTATTACTTCACCCATTTTGGGGCATGGGCTCCCTCCTCTCCCACCCCCCAACCCCCCTCTACCCCGCCCCCACTTTTTTTTATTTTTATAGATTTCTGTGTTGCTTTTGTCAATTCCTACACAAATATGTTGCAACCCCGCACCCACCCCCCGCCCCACCCACACGCCTCTCACCCCATCACCTCCCCACCCCCATCCCGCCCCAGACTTGAAACTTTTATTTTTTTTACATATTTCTGTGTTGTTTTAGTCAATTCTTAAACACATAAACCTCCACAAACCCCCAACTGATTCCCGCCTTTCTTTGTTGTTTTAGTCAATTTTTACACATATATGTTGCCCCATCCCCCCCCCCCCCCGCCCCCACCCCACTCCTGTCTCTCAGCCTCACCCCCCCCCCCCCCCCCCCACTTGAAACTATTTTTTTCTTTGTTGTTTTAGCAATTCTTACACACATGAGTTGCCCCCCACCCCCCACACACACTTGACTCCCGCCTCTCCCCCAGCTCTCCCCAACACCCCACACCACACCCCACCCCCACGTGAAACTATTTTTTTTTTTTACATATTTCTGTGTTACTTTTGTCAATTCTTACACATACACGTTGCCCCCTCCCCCCACCACCCCAACTACCCCTGCCTCTCACCCCCCCCCTCCCCACACCCCCACACACCCACACTAGAACTTTTTTTTTTTTTTTTACATATTTCTTTCTTGTTTTAATCAATTCTTACACATATATGTTGCACCCTCCCACCCGCCCCCAACTCACTCCCGCCTCTCCCCTCCCCCTGCCTATAAACCCGCCCCACTTGAATTATTATTATTATTTTTTTACATATTTCTTTGTTGTTTTAGTCAATCCTTACACGTGTTGCCCTCCCCACCCCACACCTCTACCCCATCCCACTCAAACTCGATTTTTAAAAAAAATAAAATTTCTTCATATTTTTGTGTTGTTTTGGTGAATTATTACATAGCTTCTTACACATAAATGTTGCTCTCACCACTCCCACTCCCCCCACCATCCACCCCCGCCTCTCTCCCACCCCCACCCCGCACCCCACTCAAAACTCAATTAATTTTTTTTATATATTTTTTTTACATATTTCTGTGTAGTTTTGGTCAATTCTTACACATAGTTATGTTGTGCTCCCAACCCCACCCCACATTGATGTAGCCTTGTTTTCTGATGGTATATACTAGCTATAAATTTATTATTCTCCGAAAAAATCGAATAGTCGAGCTGCGCTGTTCTCCGACAGCTCTTGTTTAGGGATGGCCTAAAGTGAAGTCGAGTTTAGGTAACAAGGAAACAATAAAATGTATGAAAACTCTTCATGACTCTAAATCCCTACCCCTGTTTAGGAGGGTATGACAAAAATCGCAAAACCCATTCCAAACTCCTGTTTTAAAATAACATCAATACATTATTTCAGGTGACTGTCGGGCGGCCCATGAGTTTAGTATATATTTCATCCTGCCCTATACTGCTGTGTGTGCAGCATTGCTGTATCATAACTGGTAAGTAATGGCAAGCTTTGTTGTTCTTAACTGGTAAGTGATAAATAGGTAAGTCATGGCAAGCTTTGTCGTATCATAACTGGTAAGTATCATCATTTTTGTCTCGCCTTTTCGAAGAAAAAAAGAGACATAGGTGTTGCTTTTCCGGCGGCGGCGGCGTCAACATTCAAGTTTTGCGTTTAGGTCATTTTCTCACAAACTGTATGTACTAGACCTATTAAACTTTGCTTATAGTTGTATCATGGGTGGTACATCGCAATGTGACAAAACAAATGTGGAAATGACCTTGACCCTCCAAGCAAAGGGCAGATAACTTAATAATTTTTAGGTTAAACTTTTGCATTTAGGTCACTTTTTCACAAACTGTATGCACTAGACCTTTCAAACTTTGCTTATAGTTGTATCTTGGGTGGTACATCGCAACGTGACAAAGCAAATATGGAAATGACCTTGACCCTCCAAGCAAAGGGCAGATAACTTAATAATTGTTAGGTTCAACTTTTGCGTTTAGGTCACTTTTTCACAATCTGTATGCACTAGACCTTTAAAACTTTGCTTATAGTTGTATCTTGAGTGGTACATCGCAACGTGACAAAGCAAATGTGGAAGTGACCTTGACCCTCCATGCAAAGGGCAGATAACCTTATAATTTTTAGGTTCAACTTTTGCGTTTATGTCACTGTCACAAACTGTAAGCACGAAGACCTTTCAAACTTTGCTTTTAGTTGTATCTTGAGTGGTACATTGCAACGTGACAAAGCAAATTTAGATGTGACCTTCACCATCCAAGCAAAGGGCAGATAACTTAAATTGTTACATTTACATCACTTTCTCATGAACTATAATTATGCACTAGATGTTTTAAACCTAATTTATAGCTTAATCTTTGGAAGAAAACATATTCTATTTTGACATAGTTGTGTCCTGGGTAGTGCATCTTTTTGGATGCACGGATTTCATCTATGACTTTGACCTACTTTTTGGAGCTGATGATTTTTAGCTCTACTGGCCAAGGGCCTTCATTTTTCATCCGATCTTCACCAAACTTAAACAGATTGTTAATATCAATGAAAGCTCACACAAGTTCGAAAACCAGCCAGATCGGACCAGTAACAGCAGAGTTATGGCCCTTGATTTAGTTAAAAATGCTATATTTTGCCTCGTTAATACGATAGGGGTTTCATATTTCATCTGATCTTTACCAAACTTTATCAGATGTTTTGCGGGATTTTTTTTATTATTAGTATTTTTTTTTGTGTTTAAATTTTTGTTTAATATATACATGTATATTGTGCTTTTTAGATTAAAAATTTTGATTATATTAATATTTTTTTTAATAATTTTTTTTTTGATTGATTTTTTCTTTTTTTTAATATTTTTTTCTTTTTTTTTTTATTTAATTTTTTTTTATTTATACTTTTTTAATTTTTTGTTGGTGTTAACGCTGTGTTAGCAGAAGCATTGCTATGATTTCTAGTTGTGCTTATTGCGTTTTTTGCGGTGCGTTGATTTTTGATTGAGTTACGGCCCCTTGACATTTTTACTTTTAAATTTCTTGTCGGCGCTACTTCTCCTAAACGCCTTGTTGGATTTCGACGAAACTTGGCAGGAAACATCGGTAAGATGTCTAGTTGTACATATCACGCTGATTTATGCCGGAGTTATGGCACTTTGACATTTTTACTTTAAATTTCTTGTCGGCACTACTTCTAAACGGCATGTTGGATTTCAAAAAAATTTGGCAGGAAGCCCCAGTATAATGTCTAGCTGTGCAAAGCGCGGTATATCAATGAAATCTTGGACAAGTTTGAAAACTAGCTAGATCTTGTTAGTAACGACAGGTTATGGCCGCGATTTGTTGAAAAATGCTATATTGTATTTTCCTTTGTTAAATCTGTAGTTACTTCATTTTTTATCAGATCTTTCCCATATTTGTTTAGAATGTTAATTAATATAAACCCCAACCCACCCATTTTTATGAAATTTCATTCATAGAAGAAAGTGGGACAAATTAAAAAATACCCATGCCAGACTAGACACAGCAGATTTATTGCCCATGATTACAAGGTGAGCGATCTAAGGCCATCCTATCCCTGTTGTTTTTGCAATGTTTTAAAAAAACTACTGATGGGAATTTTATGTCGACAGCCCTTGATATAAGAGCCCTTTTAGCCAGTAGAGCATCCACAGCCTCTCTTGGGCCTCTTGTTTTTAATAGAATGGCATTTTGTTTTTAAACAAATGCACTTTAATGTCATCTCAGCAAACGACAAACTCCATTGTTTTTAGTTACTCAAAATGTTTACAAACTTTTATTTAAGCATCATTGACCTTTTTATTTTTAAGTCCAGCCCCCATTAGGCGAGACATGTGAATCCACGGATTTCTTGTTTAAATCCAGAATATCTTATTAAAACATAAATGAAACTGGAAGTGATGTTTTTGGGAGTTTCATCACTGAGGGAATTGCGCATTCCAATAAGTAGAATATATGTCTTGGAAAACAGGGACACACTATTTTATCACACAAATTAATTATACCACATCAGGAAAATTCATATGAACTAATGTACAGGTTACATGAAATATTTAAACCTTCGATAAGGTGAACCGAAATGCATAAATTTATTGATGAGTTGTTAATGACCATTTTATCAGTGGTAACCCAGTAAAGCCTTTAACAAATAGAAATAATTTCCATTTGCAGGTATCCTTCAACTGTCTTTGTGGGCGATACCTTCTGTTATTTCTCCGGCATGACTTTCGCCGTGGTGGCGATTCTCGGACACTTTAGTAAAACCATGCTGCTGTTCTTCATTCCACAAGTGGCAAACTTCGTCTACGGTATTCCGCAGTTGTTCAAGTTTATACCATGTCCCAGACACAGATTACCTCAGTATGTATATTGAGCCTATTTACAAATATATGTTCAGTTTTATCATTGCCACTTTTGCTATTTATTTTAAAGTCATTTACTGCAAAGTTGCACTGCAAAATTGTTTATTCAAATCCTATCCAGGTGTTCAGGTCACAAAATAATGTATATATGCTGATTAAAAGTCTATGTTTATTCATGGTACTTAAAATACCCCATATTGAATATGCGTAAAATGAATTATGAGCTGGTAACTCTTAATTCTAAGTTCCCGTTTTAGGGTTTTGCCTGGCTGGTTAAAGCCGTTTATATTGTGTCTATAGAGTTCGGATTTTCAAAATATGTAAGATATGTATACATAACTTGTTGTTGGTAGGTATAGAAATAGTATACATTGGTTGTAAACTTTGCCTGATGATGGCAGGATAGGGATAAGTCAAAAGCGGTTGGCCAGTACTCTTTGCATCAAAATCTTATTACAATTTAATTAAAAATGTGGTTGATCACATCTATTTTTGCCAAAATAGCATTGCTGCAGTGTTACAATCAGATCAGTATCTGGTATCCATGTAAATAAAGCAATTTAAAGATGAATGGGCACCCTTCTTGTAGTATTATCAATTAACACAACTCTTAAACATCATATGAACATTTCTTGATAGTCCCGGAGAGAAACATATATGTAAAACCTCTACTAAGTTGTATGTAAAAATAAGTATTATTTGCATGACGTAGATATTACTTTTCCACTGTGTGACTGCACGGGGAAATGAGGTAAATCTGAATTGTAAAGCTGCACAGCTATTGCCAGATAATTGATAAATACATTTACCTGTGGATTAATTTACCTGTTCACAGTTTTCTACATCATAAAATAAAATCTTACTCTCGCTTTTCACAGATATTGCAATGTGGGAATTGTAAATATCTATTATTGATTTCGATTTAAATAAACATAAACATGTTCATGCCGGAGAACTTTAACATAATTCAAGGGCCATAACTCGCTGTTCTTAGTCTTGATGTGTCCAGTTTTTGAAAACAATTTTATTTTATTTTTCAGTTACGATTCAAAGATGGACAAAGTGGGGATGAGTTTCACAAAATTCAAATATTCCAGTCTCAGTCCACTCGGAAAACTCTGTCTGTTTGTGTACAAATTTGTGGGAGTAGTTCATATAAGGGAAAATGTGGGCGAGGGCGGTGCTTATACAGAAATTAATAATTTGACTTTATTAAATTTAGTGTTAAAATTCTTTGGACCTCTTCATGAAAGGACATTGGTGAAGATTTTACTGCTTCTGCAGGTGAGTAATATACGGGTAACTAATTTGAAAATAGCTTTGAAAAATGTCGCTATCAGATGGAAATAAAATTTTCTTTAGTTAGCCAATTTAAGATACAAAACATTTTGAAGTTTGTACATGGTTATTGTCCAGAACAACGTAACCTCTTGCTCAAAGTTCTCATATTTTCTATAATGCCTATAAACTAATATATTATGTGTAGATCATATCTAGACTTATATTGCAATAACGGACTGGGACTCTACCATTACGATGCTGTATCGACTGAACTAACCGGTCGGACAATGCTACAGCAATCTGCTAGATATCTATTAAACCTGACATGATATACGTCATATCTAGTTATTTCTGCCTTTATAGAATATGTTATTTTACACATTAGTTACTTTATAAAATCATAGGACCACTGCTTATCCGGGCAGAGGGGTAAAATCCCTTCCCAATTCATGTTCATTTTTGTCATGTTTTTCATCATCATCCCTGGGTTGTTTGAGGTGCTACTTGAGTGGTGGCAGAAAACAATGATCGTGGCTCCAGCGAAAAATGTAGTGTTTACAAGAGAATTTGCAGCAACATTGTGAGACGGTTCTAGGCCCGTTTTGCATATTTTTCTCTAGATGTAAATGGATAGTGAGTCTGGAATGAGCTCGAACCGTCCGCCCAAACTCGAACAGTCCGCTCAAGCCTTCCCGTGGACTGCCTCAGCTTGCGGTGTGCTCCTCGTGGACGCTGCCGCTTTGTCCGGCGACCACCATGTGTCATTGTGTAACATGCACGACCTTGTGCCATTGTGTCATTCTATAACGTGCTCGACCATGTGTCCTTCTATAACATGTGCGACCATGTGTCACTGTACAATATCAACAGCCTGCGTTAGTATAGTCCTCAGGGGCAATATCAATAGCCGGGGTTAGCATTCCTGTTGGTGCCGTATAACCTTTTATGTTGGTGTGCCGTAAAACCCAATTCAACTTTATAAAATACACAAATAGGAATACACATTTCAAGGCCATGACCATAGGTGTTGTGTCTCTGAGCTAGACATTTTATCTGCATTTGCTAAGTACTGGTTCAAATAAGTTCAGAGTGCTTTCGTTACAATTGATATAACATAAATATAAAGTTTACACTAAACTAATACATAATATAGTATGAAACATAATGTCACACCCAGTAATTACGTGTTCTGTCCTTAGTGTTAATTTGCCCTTGTTATCATTTACAGATCGTGTGTAGTTTGGTAGCGTTTGGAATCAGATATCACGTGGCTAAGCTCTTCTACGATGTATGAACGATGGTATCACCTGGCTAAGCTCTTCTATGACCTATGAATGCTGGTATACAAGTACAGTAATGTCGGCGACAGGACGGAAGAGAAATTGACAATTAAGAAGAATGCGTTTCTAGACTGACCAGTGTATACTTGGATTTAAAGCTGTCACAACTTCAAGCATGAAAACTCAACTGTTAGGTCACAATATGATCAATTCTCATTATATAAATACCAAACTCATTTTAATACCTAGCAAAATGCTATTTTCTTTGCCGAAACCAAAATTTTATTTTGTCAAAAAAATTCAATACAGATTCTTTAAAAGTGCGTTCCATGTGTGGAGACTGTATCGCTTGTTATAAGGTTTGAGTTAATCTTTATTAAGTATGTTGCTTTTAATAATATATTTATAAATATATATTATGTGTATGCTTAAAATTTCATTTTATTCTTCATTTTGTGATTATGGTGAAATGTTGTGTGTTAGAAATCCATTGACAAAATTTGTCAAATTCTACTGTGTTAAATATAAGATTTGTGAGTTTTCTGTTGCCATGATAGACAATTTTGGGTATTACTCTTAAAATTGGCTGCAATTTGCTAATTGCATTATTTGTAAGGTTTTATACACAAAACCGGTGTGTGTTTTTAGTGCAGATCAGTGCTCTGATTGCTCATTATTTCTCTGATTACCTATTAATTCAATGATTGCCCATTAATTCCCGGATTACCCATGAATTTGATGATTGCCCTTTAATTTTATGGTTACCCATTATTTGATTGCCCATTAATGCTTTGGTTTCCCAATAGTTTTCCAATTCCTATTAATTCTCTGATTTAATGGTTATCCATTTTTTCTCTGATTGCCAATTGGTTATCTGATTGCTCAGTAATTTTCTGATTGCCCATTAATTTTCTGATTGCCCACTAATTCAATAATTGTCCATTAATACTATGATTACCCATTAATTCTCTGATTACCCATTAGTTCTCTGATTGCCCATTTATTTTCTGATTGCCCGTGGCACCTGAAACAACAAATCTTTATCAGAATTGAATAACGTAAAGGCCAATGGCCAGTGCACTTGTCCATATAAGGGCCTGAGAGTTCTTAACTATTAAAGGTGAAATATGGCGTGTCTTTTGAGTATATTTTCGGAAATATTTATATATAATATACAATCTGTTCAAATCTTACACTTATTGGTTGTCCCGTTTCCTCACAGTAGCCAATTTTATCTCATAGCGCACACGCTTCGAGTTTCGCCCTGGGAAGTGTCACGTGATCCTGTGACGTCATTGGTACCAAACGATTAGCCGTGTCGCATTGAGTTGTATAGTATTGTCTATGTAGGATTACGTTTTATGGTACTTGTTAAAAATGCCGTGTGCTGTTGCTGGGTGAAACAGTTTGCATAAAGAAGGACAAGATAATAACCTAAGTTTCTTTCGTTTTCCTAATCGAGATAATGATATATTAAGATCTGAAGTGTGGTTAGACCGTTACCGAAGAAAATCGCCCCACTCGTCGAGAAAGTGGGAACCTACGAAAGACGCGCGAGTTTTTAGCAAACATTTTGAGTTGACTTCGTGGGAAGTCCATCCTTTGGTTTCATTATCTTTGAATTTGGAGAACAAAAGGCCATGCATATTAAAAGCAACAGCGGTACCAAAGATATTTGACTATAAAAATGAGAAGTGCATTACCCGCCGTCTCCAAGCAAGTTGTATTCGCCTATTCGACCGGCGTTGAGGAGGAAATTCATACATGAAGTAAGATTGAAATTTATGTTCAATTATCTTAGTACCTCATCGGGTATACGTATGATAATTTGAAGAAAGGTGTATAGTCTTAGATCTTTATATACACCGTGAATGTTTAGCTGTTGAATTAGAAGCATGCGTCTTTACGTAAATCAATGAAGAGTTGACGGCGCCAATAATATGCAGCCGTCATTTTTTAAAATATTGCTAAGAACGTTCAGCATATAAATTTAAATGAATCCGGTGAAATAAACACTGTGTCTTTGTTCCCAAATTTTAATTTTAATAATTTTAAATTATAAACCCCTTCTGCCAATAGTGTTATAAATATATATTATCAACATATATAGGTCTATTGATTTGAAAAAAAATACAAAATGTTTCATGGGTATCTATTACAAGGCAGAACATTAATAATATTACTAGCTTTTATATTAATTCAGTAATGTTTTATGGCAAAACAACAACAATAACGCCTCTTAGCTCGTGCAATAAGTAAAACAAGTGTAATAGAATAATATACTTTATATTATGGTAATTGCATATGTTTGGTCTGTTTTCGATCTGTATATCAGGAGTAAGTATACATGAGTAAGTATACTTACTAACTGTCTATATCGTGCTCATAATACATTTGGCTATATTATTTAAATCATAGTATTTTTCTGTCTTTGTGCGCGACAATTAGAGCTCGCATATCATGTGATATATCCGTCTTGTGCAATACGCGTCTGCCCTCGGCGGTATTACACTGCTCAAGTAATTGCAATAAACAGGAAATATATCATAAAACTAGGTTTCCCTAAATGGTGCGTGCTTTTGTGATATACCGACGTATGTACCCTAATTAGGCTGTACTTCAATAGTGCACCGCATTATTTGATTAGTCTATATCGATATTTGGGGTCAGTGGAGACTAGAGAGCGTGTCATATTACAAACACCGCTCCTAGAGTGTTTGGTGTTAATGGCGACTTATGGCAAATATATAATACTATAGAAATTATATGCTGTTTCATTTATTATTGTTTTCATTAATTATTTATCAATTATGGATAATATCTAATAAATATATTTGTTCCATGTCTACTTATCGGCAAAAAAAATCTGACGCTCGTATTTAGATCAGGTCCATTCATTCGGAATATACTACATTTCGCGGTTATTGTGTATGTACCAAGATATTGCAGTGTTGCGGGTGACTTACTGTCAGATTTCGATGAAAACAATGTTTACGTTGTTTTTTGTTTGTTGTTGCTGTCAGTGTATAAAGACACTATTTTGTTAGATTAGTGAATAGTGTAATGAACCGCTGAACGTAACGAATGACATGACACGATAGTCTTTACAAGCTCTCCATTTGCACCGCGTTCGACTTCATCATCAGTTGATGAATCCGATGTATTTACGTCCTCAGACACGTATTCTGGCTCAAAATCGTAAGGTTGCACGTTGTGTAACCGTCTTATCACGGGCATTTCCTCTGACTCGGTATCATGATCGCTTAATTCTCGCATTTTCACACAAGGTATACTGTTTTGCGTTCAGTCCCAATGTAAACAAAAAATAGTTTGTTCCCAATGACGTCACTTCCGGTAATTCGCGCAAGAGTTTTTCCCCTTAGATTTTTTTCGATATTTTAGCAATGCCTGTTCGCCTGTTCGATTTTTATCTTTAAAAACATATTTTTACTGAACATACATCAATGGCATAGTAATAATCGTATTTATAATGATATTTAATACTTAAAAACATATCAAAAGCGGATTTGTTGATTTAGGACCAATTTCTGCTTTAAAGAAACTAATGCACCAAATAAAGGCAAAATAACACTACAAAACTATCAATCTGGGCCTTGTAATCACCTACCATTCTTGAAAATATTCTTAGACTTAAAGGGAGTACATCAGGATTTTTCTAGAAATATCTTAAATTAAAATAATGTTCCAATTCATGATAAAACACTTATATCCATCAAAATATGATGTTCGAACCATATTGTTAAGGTTTAAACTTCGAATACACCATATAGCTAGGACGGAAAAAGGGCATAAAATGCTGAAATTAACCCTGGTGCGTCACCTAGGATAGCACGTATTACTGTACAGAATTAATTTCCTTGTAACTCAGGGGTCATTTTTAGCATCATTCATTATGTTTAGGCGCTTTAAAATAGAAAATATCATTATTTTTCAATTTTAAGTCGGACCCCTAGACCCCTTTGAAAAGCCTGATGTACTCCTTTAAGCCCAAGTATGCAAATTTCAATAGCAAATATTTCTAAAGAGTTTCAAGTTTAAATGTTCATTAATAATGTATACATATGATTACTACTAAAAAATAGCAACTCATATGTTTGTTTATCTTTGAAAGTCAGGGGATACTTATGAAGCAAATTGTAGTACTTGAGCTCAAGTCTAAGCAAAGTCTGAAGAATGGTTGGTGAATTTCAGGCCAGGTGTTCAGGTCATATACTCAGGTTCAGGCTCTTAATTCGACGCTCCAGTTTTGAGGTTTGGCCTGGCTGGTTAAAGCCATTTATGTTCTGTCTATAGAGTTTAGATTCTCAAAGTATATAAGTTATATATGTACCTCGTCGTCAGTAGGTTTAGAAACGGTGAACATACGTTGTACAATTTGGCGGGATAGCTATTTTGCAATCCTGAGTGTTAGTATCTGTGTTGTTTACATTTTAAAGTCTAACAGGGAGTTAGTGCAATAGATAACAACAAATAAATGTTTACTTATTTTTTTCTAGCCAGTTACATAAATACATGTTATTGAATTGGTTTTTTGCGGTTCACCAACACTAAAAGGTTATATGGTGCCAACAGAAATGAACATTCCAGGCCCACTTTCCATTTACATCTAGATAAACAATGCAGACTGGGCCTAGAACCTTCTCTTCAATGTGTTCATTTTAATTTATTGTGGTTTAGTTTATTTTTATCAATTTAATACAGAAATAATGTATTTGAACAATTCAGTCCCCGTTTGGGTTCCGGGGCAAGAGGCAGAGGGGTAGAACCCCCCCCCCCCCCCCCCCCCCCCCGATTTAGATAACGGGTTGTAGTTTATGAAAGAGGAATGTTGAAGACAAATACAATGTATAAAACTGACCAAACCAACTATTGTCAAAAAGGTATTAAAATGGCAATTGATATCAAATGTAATAATGGCAGTAAGTTTAGGTTGCGTTTGTTTGATTGATCACACTTAATAATTTAGTCAGACGTGCTCATGAGACCCTTTGTTAATTGTCTTAAGAAGAGACTACCAGTCCTGCTTTAAGGGGCCATTTTTCAGTTACAATTGTAGTTTGCCGACAACAATACACCTGTATAAGGATACCTTTTTTATCTTTCTTTAATTTTCTCTTAATATAGGTTTGTACGTTGTATGTGTAACATTTCAATGAGAAATGACAAATATCAATCCATATTTGCACTTGTAGAAACACATACATGTACATGAATTAATGCATAATGTAGTCATTTTCATTACCAAATCATTCCGCACATAAATACTTTGTGATGTGGCCCTGTTGCTAATGTGCAATATATATGTATATGTCATATTTGTTATCATATTTAGACCCCGTGTCATTCCGGGGGCCCCATTTGGTTCCGGGGCAAAGAATAGGGCCACTGCAGATCCCGTTGGAGGGGTAGGCAGAGGGGTAGAATCCCCCCAAATTCATGTTCATTTTATCATTTTTGTTCATGCTCATTAAAGGTCTTCATCATGACCCCTGCATTGTTTCAGGTGCCATCTCGCTCAATCACTATAGCAGTGGCAGAAAAACAATAAACGTGGCACCAGCGTAAATGGAGCGTCTACAATAGAATTTGCAACAACTTTGCAGTCCTGCCGGCGAGAAAGTTCTATCTAGTTCCATTCTCCATATTTTATCTCGATGTACATGGAGGATGAGCCTGGCATGTTCATTCCTGTTAGGCACCATATAACCATATAACCTTTCATGTGTTGGTGCGCCTTGAAACCCCAATTCAATTGAACAATTCTAAATAAACATCAAACCTTGAACTTTTAATTATTCTAGTGACTAGTGATTGATTTCTAATTAACAAGTGACAGACTTCTTAATAAACTAGGGACTTATAATTGAAATAGCTAGTTATTTACATTTTATTGAAATA
>JAWPHD010023155.1:0-22939 GCA_037043455.1 Cyrtodaria siliqua | reverse complement strand
AATATGCATTAAACATTGAAGAGTATAAGTGGGGTTGGGGGTGATGAACTGTATTCCAAATTTAGGCATTAAATACGATTGTTTTGATATTAGATTTATAGTTTACCTCACTCTGTTTTCACAATTTATATGCGTTCTTCCAGTCTTAAAGTGTACCAGAGTGTGCCAAAACGCTGTCATTTATTCAAAATGTTCCCGGGGATGCCCCAACCAGTGCCCCTCTCCCACACCTACCTACCCCCGTGAGTATCTCAGTTTTGGGCTGCGGTACGTCCCTGAGTGTGGTGGGGTTTTTTTTTTGGGGGGGGGGGGGAATTTAGTAAGTGTTTGAAATACTTGAATTCAAATGGAAATATACTACTTTGTATGTAACAGGTACGGCTTCCGAAATGGATAAACGTTATTCAAAGTCTACCGAAAGCACATCTATGAGTCCTATGCATAGCCCAATGCCAAATGGTATCCAGGATGAGCGAGGATTGACTCCTGATGGTGGAGGGAGAAAGAGAGTGGTGGCTGTGGCTGTGGCCTCTCCCGGGCGTGCTTCCACGGCAATACAGAGGAGTCATATGGAGAAAATGTCCAGGGAAATACGAGCAAAACAGGTATATACTTGGTGTTAAACACGGCCAGGAAAATACGAGCAAAAGTCATAGTCTTGGCGTTAAATGATCAACTTTTGCTAACATTGTAAAAAGCAAAAAACAACATTTATTTATGGGATTTGGCTATGGGGGAAGTAAGATACCAACCCGTATATAAAATAAAATAAACGTATGCAGTACTATAGTTAATATAAAGTTTTAGTCTGACAAAAACATAAGTGTTCAAATAAACATAAATTTCTGAAACAGAAATAGTGAATTTGAAAATGTCATACTTTTTCTTCTTTTTTAAATTTAATTATTTAAACCATAATACATGTACAGTTGTACACTTATCATTTCTAAAGAACAACAGGTTTATATGTATTGTAATACAGGTCTATGAGTGATAGCATATGGCTGAAAAACGGTAATACTGTTTTCGCCAATAATCAAATATTGTAACATATTTTGTTTTTAATGTTTCCTTTTTTAATCTTCCCGGTCAGAAGACAAAAAAGCGCCGCGCGGACAAAAGCGTCATTTTTTGAAGACAACTGCACCGTGCGACCATAAAAAAACATTTGAGAAAAAAATGAGAACAAAAAGAACCAAAATAAACGCGGTCATGTAGACGACGCCCTAACCATGTTGCGCTGTTGGAAGTTTCCCCGCAAACTCGTATAAAATAGTCGATTTGCAAGGTGATTGGTTGTTGCATCCCACATTGTACATCGTATCATTTAGTAATTGAGCGATCTCTAAGTCACATTTGTATTTCCTCTGTAGCATTCCAACTTGAAAAGCACACATGGCAGTCTTGAAGTTTAAAGTGAAACATGCTTATTAAATACAATTTTGAGTCTTTTTCAGTTTTTCTTCGTTGTTCTACCATAGGTTTAAATATATTATTGGTGCAATATAATCAACAGTTAGAAATAGTCAAAAACAATTCGCTTTATACTGTTCTTATAATATACTGAAAAGAAAAAGAAACGCATAATGGGTATTTCCGCTTTATATTGTATGTTTAATATGCTACTGCTAACCGAATGGTACAGGGCAACATTAGGCCTTTCCTTTCGGAAAAAGGTTTAAACAGCACCGAACACAACAATGGTTACCCCTTTAAAGTTTCATTATCGACAGAATGCGCATTTGGCTCAAGCAGGTGAGCAAACTTAGGCTTTAAACGTTGCAATCTCTTAATATTAAATGGCTTGACTTTTTCAAACGAAACTTCAAAATTTATGAATTTCATGTTACAAAGTATCCTTTGAATAAAAGGTCTACTACATGACAGAGTTGTCTTTTCTGTAATTAGTTGTAGCCCATTTTTGTACAAAACACGTTGAGATATATCTGTAATATTACGTGGAATTAGGTTAGTATAAGCAATATTTTGAGTATGCGTTTCTTTTTCCTTTCAGTATATGTTAATGACTGAACGAATGCAAGTTGTGCACACAAAAAAACGGGACGCTAAGAGATTTAAAAACAAATCCAAGATTGCCGTGTGTCCCTTTATAATTAAATGAATGCGTCTTTTGAAACACTAACTTAAAATGAATGAATCACTTTGTTTTAGAAAGATATAATTAAAAAAAAGTAATATGTTAAATGATTTTTTTTTAATTAATTCTACAAAAATAATTTTAGGATTATTATACCTTAACCAGCTAAGCACGACTATAATAGCCTCTACGTCCATTGTAAACCCAGATTAAATCATGATTTACAATGTCCGGCTGCTGTTCAGTCATTTTCCCCAAAACACCCATTTGTCACATAAATGAATGGTCTTAATTCAAAGAAAGAAGAGTGCATTCTATATATGTAGCGGGTTAAGGGTAAGTACAGTAATGTGTTCAGGAAGCTGGATTCACCTCGAGTGGACATGCCATATCCTGAAGTGTGATATACGGAATATCCACTTTCTTTATAAAGCCTGTATGCAAGCGCAACATGTTTATGAAGCTTCAAAAGATAACTTGACCACAAAGACTATATAAAAGAGAATATTTTCATGAATCTGTTATCATAGAGCAGCTTGTTTATGAAGCCTATATGACAGAACAACTTGTTTATGAAGCTTGTATGAAATTGCGAATTGTTTACGAATCGTGTATCAAACAGCAACGTGCTCACGAAGCCTGTAGCAATGAGCAATTTGTTTTGAACCCTGTAATTTGTTTGCGAATCGTGTGTGAAAGATTGTTTTTTTCACGAAGTCCGTATGGTATAGAAACTTATTCACGAAGATTTTATCTATAAGACAAACGTGTTAACGAGGCCTATATCAAAAAGCAACTAGTTCACGAAGCCTGTATCCAAAAGCAACTGGTTCACGAAACCTATATCAAACAGCAACTTGTTCACGAAGCCTATATCAAACAACTTGTTCACGAAACCTATATCAAACAGCAACTTGTTCACGAAGCCTATATCAAACAACTTGTTCACGAAACCTATATCAAACAGCAACTTGTTCACGAAGCCTATATCAAACAACAGCTTCTTCACAAAGCCTATATCAAACAGCAGTTTGTTCACGAAGCCTTTATCAATCAGCAGCTTGTTCACGAAGCTTGTATCAAAGATCGACTTGTTAACGAATCTTTAACACAGACAAACGTTTTTTTATGAAGACTGTATCAAATCAAAAGGTAACTGGATCACGAAGTCTGTATCAAAGATTAACTTTTTCATATAGCTTGTATCAAAGAGACTCTTGTTTACGAAGCCTTTATCAAACAGCATTTTGTTTATGAAGCTTGTATCAAAGAGCAATTTGCTTACAAAGTCTATATAAAGGAGCAATTTGTTTTTGATGCTTGTATCAAACAGTAACGTGCTTACGAAGCTTGCATCAAATATCAACTTGTTCATGCAGCTTGTATCAAGGAGCAACTTGTTCATGCAGCTTGTATCAAATATCAACTTGTTCATGCAGCTTGTATCAAATATCAAATTGTTCATGCAGCTTGTATCAAATATAAACTTGTTCATGCAGCTTGTATCAAAGAGCGACTTGTTCATGCAGCTTGTATCAAAGAGAAAATTGTTCATGAATCTTGTATCAAAGAGCAAATTGTTCATGCAGCTTGTATCAAAGAGCGACTTGTTCATGAAGCTTGTATCAAAGAGCGACTTGTTCAAGCAGCTTGTATCAAAGCGCAAATTGTTCATGCAGCTGGTATCAAAGAGCGACTTGTTCATGAAGCTTGTATCAAAGGGCGACTTGTTCATGCAGCTTGTATCAAAGAGCAAATTGTTCTTCAGCTTGTATCAAATATCAACTTGTTCATGCAGCTTGTATCAAGGAGCAACTTGTTCATGCAGCTTGTATCAAAGAGCGACTTGTTCATGCAGCTTGTATCAAAGAGCAAATTGTTCATGCAGCTTGTATCAAAGAGCGACTTGTTCATGCAGCTTGTATCAAGGAGCAACTTGTTCATGCAGCTTGTATCAAATATCAACTTGTTCATGCAGCTTGTTTCAAATATCAAATTGTTCATGCAGCTTGTATCAAATATCAAATTGTTCATGCAGCTTGTATCAAATATAAACTTGTTCATGCAGCTTGTATCAAAGAGCGACTTGTTCATGCAGCTTGTATCAAAGAGAAAATTGTTCATGAATCTTGTATCAAAGAGCAAATTGTTCATGCAGCTTGTATCAAAGAGCGACTTGTTCATGAAGCTTGTATCAAAGAGCGACTTGTTCAAGCAGCTTGTATCAAAGAGCGACTTGTTCATGCAGCTTGTATCAAAGAGAATATTGTTCATGAAGCTTGTATCAAAGAGCAAATTGTTCATGCAGCTTGTATCAAAGAGCAAATTGTTCATGCAGCTTGTATCAAAGAGCGACTTGTTCATGAAGCTTGTATCAAAGAGCGACTTGTTCATGCAGCTTGTATCAAAGCGCAAATTGTTCATGCAGTTTGTATCAAAGAGCGACTTGTTCATGAAGCTTGTATCAAAGAGCGACTTGTTCATGCAGCTTGTAACAAAGAGCAAATTGTTCATGCAGCTTGTATCAAAGAGCAACGTGTTCATGCAGTTTGTATCAAATAACAACTTGTTTATGCAACTTGTATCAAAGAGAAAATTGTTCATGCAGCTTGTATCAAAGAGCGACTTGTTCATGCAGCTTGTATCAAAGAGCAAATTGTTCATGCAGCTTGTATCAAAGAGCAAATTGTTCTTGCAGCTTGTAACAAAGAGCAACGTGTTCATGCACCTTGTATCAAAGAGCAAATTGTTCATGCAGCTTGTGTCAAAGAGCAAATTGTTCATGCAGCTTGTATCAAATAACAACTTGTTCATGCAGCTTGTATCAAAGAGCAAATTGTTCATGCAGCTTGTATCAAAGAGCGACTTGATTATGCAGCTTGTATCAAAGAGCGACTTGTTTATGCAGCTTGTATCAAAGAGAATCTTGTTCATGCAGCTTGTAACAAAGAGAATCTTGTTCATGCAGTTTGCAATAGTATCTATACATATATATGATGATAGCATTTTGTTTCTATTTAGCTGAAGGCGATGTTCAGGAGGGCCGCGAGGATTATAATGTGTGTAGTTCGCTTTTCGGCCTCAATCAGGGGAAAGTAAGTATCACCTTATAAACTAACCTTTTATACAAAAAAGGAATTTTAAAGAGAAACTCCTTAAAGGGACACTCGGCAACCTCGAGGTCTGTTTTCAATATTGTTCTGTCATTTAGGTATTTCTGAGGTTAAATAAACACATTTTTGTGTTTTGCATTCGCATTTCATAGCAATAAACGCGCTAAGATTGATGGGAAACGTTTACATTAAACTCTCTGCAAACGGATGAAATCAAAACAAAATTAAAGCATACAAAAAAATTAAAGATAAACATTATTTACATGTTTATATATACTTCGTTTTCTTTTGGGCATACACGTTATACTCATTCATATTTATTACAAGGTGAGCAATTGCCAGAATGTATACCCTGTTTTGCACCGTTAACGGTCAAACATATCTTGTTAGATTGTATATATAGACTTTGATCATATGCGAAAAAGATACTACCAAGTCAATAGTATGAATTATTATATAACCTATAAATAGACGCGTTTTCATTGGCTAAAAAGTAATTTTTTAGAAAAAATATCTAGCGATATTGACCTGTTTTTTTGATATTGACCTGTTTTTTTGATATTGACCTGTTTTATATAATTGTTTTTTTGATATTGACCTGTTTTATATAATTGTAAATTGAGGGTTATATAATAAAACAGTTATGGACTTTTCAGCTGTTATACATGATGTTGATATGTACCAAAAAATCATTATTGACCTCGGCTATCGCCTCGGTCAATAATGATTTTTTTGGTGCATATCACATCTTATTATATAACCTATAAATAGACGCGTTTTCATTGGCTAAAAAGTAATTTTTTAGAAAAAATATCTAGCGATATTGACCTGTTTTTTTGATATTGACCTGTTTTTTTTATATTGACCTGTTTTATATAATTGTTTTTTTGATATTGACCTGTTTTATATAATTGTAAATTGAGGGTTATATAATAAAACAGTTATGGACTTTTCAGCTGTTATACATGATGTTGATATGTACCAAAAAATCATTATTGACCTCGGCTATCGCCTCGGTCAATAATGATTTTTTTGGTGCATATCACATCATGTATAACAGCTGAAAAGTCCATAATTGTATAATGTATAACAGCTGAAAAGTCCATAATTGTATAAGAGTGATTTGATATATTTGATTCTTATAGTCTCGTTTTAGATATCTTGAAAGAAATCAGACTATATAATTCATTATAATATACTTAGTTGCATGTACATGTTTACACGCGCCCGTTTATGGGCATTTGTTTACCTTCATATACATAGTTGATTTTACTACCATATTAGCCCTTTTTGTAAATAGGTTTACCTATACTTTTAAGCATACTTTCTAATAATTGACCATTTCATTTTTCATCGGTTTTCGCGCACAACCTTGGTTTCTTTCGATGAGTCGGTTTCGACATATGCCGTTTACTTGAAATTGATCGTTTTATGTATAATATACTCATGGTCAATGAAAACGCATCACAAATCAAATCCTTTTAAGAGTTAGAATTTGCGGCATTTTGGACAAAATATTATATAAGCCATGTAACAAGTCGACATTTAACATTTGTTTATGTGCACCGGGTTTCTTCAGTTATATCACATAAACAAATCATTTTCTCAAAAACATTCGTTGCACAATAGTGTCAGAAGTCAAACAATAAAAAAGCCAGTAAAACAAAATGGAATTTATTCCGAGACAGATTAATGCAGCTTGAAATGTAGTGGAACAGTTTCATTTAAACGTCTCCGTGGCAGAATGGTTAACGACGTTGCGTTTTAAATCGTGTAGCTTGTATGTTCACTTGCCCACATGAATATGAAATGAGAAGGCAGCTTTTTTGCATGTTCAGCACACCTCTCGGGCCGAGCTGTTCTTTAAATGCATTATATACATTGTGATGCTCAGTTTAACTTTAATAATTATACATAAACAGAAGACAATATATTTTCCCATGTTTCGCTGTCGTATCGCGTCAATTATTATTCACTGGGATATTAGGCATTGCATATTAAAATAATTATTGAACTGATAATAATATACTATTTATTAATGATGGTCGTGGATATGTTGTGATAAGCGACTTTTTGTTACGTTGTGTTATTTTTTCTTTATTTATTTCCTGCACGCTATGCCAAGTTACCCATTTATTCGCTATGAAATATATAATTAATTAGTCTCAAAATTATTCATGAAGAAATTGGTATTTTTGCGATCTTTTTAGTAGACTAATACTGTTCAATATGCCGATGCTTGAGTTGTTTAGTTTTTTCTTTTTTTTCTTCTTCTTATTAGCCTCGAAAGTCTAAAGAGCATGCATTTATAACGGTCCTTAACATGGTAGAATATAAATATAATCCGAAAAAAATTCCAATATGCGATATCATGCAAACTATTTACTTTTTTTCCTTATTATGAGTACTTTAATTATATTATCAGGAGATGTAGAACTGAATCTGGGTCCAAGTTATGACACAATGCAATGTTTTTCAATAATGCTTCAAAATATTCGTTGTATTAGGAACAAACTTGCAACTTCGTGGATTTTGATATATTGTGTTTTACTGAAACTCATCTAGGCCTATCGATATATATGATATTGGAAACGAAATGTTACATTTAGAAAATGGTGATGCTGTGTTCCGTAGGGATGATATATCTCATTCTGGCGGGTTATTAATTTATATATTAGACCAAATAGGAAAATTGAATTGGAATATTTACTTCCTGAATCAATTTGGGTTGAAATTAAAGATAATAGCCAGTCTTTTCTAATATGCACACTTTATCGACCACCGCACTATGCAGTTGAATTATGGGACAGGTTAAACGTCTGCATTGGACATGCTTCTGAAGTAACTTCAAATATCATTATCTTAGGTGACCAATTAAACCCGTCCAATCATAAATTACGAGATATACTTACTCTTAATAATATAATAAATATAATTAAAGATCCTACTCGTGTAACTAACACTTCAAGCACTTTAATAGATCCAATCGCTATCGCTAATTATTTAACTTCTTATGATTCTGGCGTTTATCAAACAGCAAATCTTAACAGTGATCATTATAGAACATATGCTTTCTTTAAAAAATATACCGTTTCAAAAAAAGAGTCTGGAATTGCAAACGCGCTGATTTTGAAAAGTTGAATAATTTAATTATATCAACAGACTGGACTTTTTTGCATACAGATTCTGTAGATATCGCTGCAAATAGTTTTATTAATAAACTTACCGATCTCATGACGGAATGTATTCCAACAAGTTTCGTAACGATTCATCCAAATGATAGCTTTGGTGTAATTCAGAGATTCAACTTGCATCTCGTAAAAGTAATAGAAAAAAATAATAGCTTCACGTTAATAATATGAAAAAGCATGCTAAAGAAATATTTTTTAATCATCTTAAATTTTAAGTGATACGAATTCTACAAATCCTCGACAGTAATGGAAAATAACCAAAGTGTTAACAAGCAAGGTTTTACGCAAGCATAAAATAGCTGCCGAGAGACAAGAAGTTAACATAATAATGCATCAAGTCAGGGGTGTTAAAACACTATTGAAACAAATAAACGTCACTGAGACATAAACACGCCACGATTGTTACCATCAGTTCTTCCTACCAAGCATTTAAAATCAATGTGGGCGACCTCGCTTCTTTCTGTTCAAAAACCTTGACATGCCTTACATATTGATTACAATTCACTCTTGTAACATGACGTGCTAGAAGTACACATCAGCACAGAAATACAATTGTTCACATGTAAGGGATCATGTGACGTGTGCGTTAGAGTGTGCATTAAAACACATATAAACTGTTCACTGTTACCATGTGTAATTATAAGTGAAAAATGTAAAGGAACTGTTGCTACGTTACCATTTGCAATAATGAAAACCATAATTAATGAAAATTTTAAATAAAAGGGAAATCAGCAGGCTTGAACCCTACCTCCCTCGGCAATAACACGGCGCCTCGATCAACTGCGCTATTGAGGCTTGTGAACGTTACGTCGCTAATATACATATAATAGTAATGATTACATGCTACAGTTCAGTAGACTGGTTTACGAAAACGTCATTTCAGCAAGTGAAATGGTAACCTTTCAACATTACAAAATATGTGTTTATGCCATTCAAGTTTTTCAGACGAGTTCTCTAGGAATTCAAGTTGTAAAGCATGCTTATTGCCACTTACATGAGTCACAGTCTGTTAACCATAGACAGATATAAAACCCATGCCTTCGGCAGCTGAATTAAAGAAAACGCTAACAGTTGTAACGTCATACCACCTTTAAAGATCAACGATTGTTTATATTCTGTATCTGACGAGGAAAGGGCAAGCGTATTGAATGATGTTTTTTTACATCAATATCAACTGTTGACGACACCGATGCCACTTTACCACAATTTATACCTAAGACGATCAATACTATAAATGATATTACTATTACTGAAAATGAAATTTCTGATATCCTATCAACTTTAGTGATAAATAAAGCTGGTGGGCCAGATGAAATAAGTCATCGAGTCCTGAAAGAAACTTCAAAAACAATATGTCGAACCCTGTGTATTCTGTTTAATCGTTCAATTCAAGAAAGCATCTATCCACAATGCTGGAAATTAGCTAATGTTATGCCACTTTTTAAACCAGGTGACTATAGACTAATATCGTTAATTAGTTGCGTTGGAAAAATTATGGAACGCGCGATATTCAAACATATTTTTAATTTTTTGCTTATCAATTATTTAATATTTAAAAACCAGTCTGGTTTCTGATTATCTGGTTTCCTGGTCACTCAACAGTTTGCTAACTAATTGATGTTTATAATCAAATATGCAAAGCTATTGATGAAAACAAATTTACATGACTCGAGGGGTCAGTGCAAAACTATTGTAACTACATATGAAGGAGATACAATAGTTTTGCACTGACCCCTCGATGTATGGTATTTGTTTATATATCCAAAGCTTTCGAATGTATCTGACACGCAGCTTTAATTGCTAAACTCCGACAAAGTGGCATTTCAGGCAACCTTATTAATTGGATAAATAATTATATAATTGATCGTAAACAAAGAAAGTTGGTTCTTCTCTTTCTGACAAAAAACTCCAAATGCCGGCGTACCCTAAGGCTTTGTCTTAGAACCATTATTGTTTTTAATTTATATAAACGACATACTGATTCATTGCTTAGTACGGCAAGGATATTTGCTGATGACAGTTATATTGCGGTATCTACACCCGACATGGATTATATGGAAACTACAATAAATGACGACCTGCGTAAAATATCGAATTTGTCAAAGCAATCGCTAATAAAATTTAAACCATCTAAAACTGAAATCATCTTCTTTTCACTTGCAAACAGAAACCGTCCGTCTTTGGTATTTGAAAATACTCAACTTAACTTGTTGACCATAGTCTTAAAAATTACATCTAGGAGTAACCCTCAGTCATGATGGGTCCTGGCATCAACATATTTCAAATATTGTAACATCTGCGTCTAAGGCACTAGGTTCAATGAAATTAATGAAATTTAAATCAGAACGTCAAACGCTTAATCAAATATATAAATCTGACCTTCGCCCTATTTTAGAATACGCGACTATAGTATGGGATATTTGTACGAATTATGAAAAAGATAATTTAGAAAAAAATACAATATGAAGCTGCGTGAATAGTTTCTGGCCTGACTCGTTGTGTCTCTATACAAAAATTGGTTGGGTCTCTCTGTCCGATAGAAGACACATCCAAAAGTTGATATTTACATATAAGTTTAAAAGTGAAGATTTACCGCGTTACTTGAATGAAATTTTCCCTGCAACTATTTCGGAATCGAATCCTTATAACTTGAGAAACAGTTCCAACTTCGTTACTTTACCTAGAAGAACAGAACTGTTTTCGAGATCAGTCTTACCGTCATCTCTAAAATTTTGGAACGAACTCAATATTAATATTCGCGAAGCACCATTCCTTCGAGTTTAAAAACTGGTCTTAAAAATTACTTTAAACCACCGATAGTACGCCAAAACTCGCAAACTTGTATACGGTATCGACCACCTAACGGACAAGGAAAATCATATTCTCTTTACTAAAGTTCAAAACTGTATTAAAAACACTAAACGATTCCAAAATCCTCTATATACCGTTTTGTCTATATCAACTGTCGCTATGTTTTTATCAGCCTGGGGTATATAGGGTGTTATTTCGGTGGAGATTCGTGGTGGTAGAATGACAAGGCAGCGTTTAAACTTTTGGAATTCATTTTCTTCGTTTTTCCTTATCAAGTTCATATTTAAATGTATTGTTACAATTTCAAACCGATAATAACGTACACCTTTTCAGCCACAGTGGAGAGAACTGTAACTAATGTTGTAATAACTTGTAGTTCAATCCATTTCCATATGTTGCTATAAATATTGTGATGTTGAATTGATGTAGTGTAACATATCTGCAATAAAATGGTATTAAACTAATTAAATTAACTTGTAAATCTTCCCCTCTCACCGCTGCGGGTTCGAATCCTACTGGGAGGTCGACTTCCTAAAAGCCGGTGCTAGGAGGCGTGACAGGTGTTGCATCTTATAATTACCTGTCATGAACAGACTCAATATAACCGAGTCTGCTACTTTTCTCTCTTGTTTGTGTTTGTTGCTTCCAGTGGATCAACTTTTCAGTATTTATTGTAAGTGAGGAAGTGTCGATTCTTACGGATGGCTGGAGGTACTGGTTCTACCCAGGCAAAGTGGGTGGTCTGCCTCGACCACAACAAATCGACCGTCATATATAACCGTGTATGTGTTGAAAATGACGTAAAACACCATACAAACAAATAAAATATGATTATCCACAGTAAACAATGTTAAATGACAAGGTAAATAACTGCGTAACTTCTCGTAATAAAAGCCTACATATAAACAAGTTAGGTATCAAGACTGTTTACGTAAACATATAGAAAAAAATGGCTCTGAAGTGTTATTGCAAATGGTTTGCGAATAATACAACAGCATACTGGAGTTAGTGGTGCGTTTTCATTGACCGTCAGTATATATAGAGGATATTTGTAGTGAAAATATAAGTGTTCTCACTTCGAGATGAAAATAAATCGACAAACCAACAAATATTCCATTTATTATATATTTGTATCAAGCAACACTACCAAACTGTTTCAAACAGAAAATACGTTTCGTTCCGACAGTTCCCCTTTAACGTATTCGCGGATAAATATAGTAACGGCGGGCGATTGACATATATTTAGCGTGCATAGAATATAGTTCTAAACTTTTACACGAATAATGACTGTTATAAGCAAATGTATAAAAAAGTAGTTCCATTTTTTTCGGCAGTGAGAATATAAGTTCTTATATTCTCACTGTGAAAATATAAACTGTGATATTAGGTTTATTCTAACCATATAATCCACTATTTCACTGGGAAGTATATAATAAAATACATGATTCGACTCATGTATACAACATAAGTGTATCATGAACGCCGTTGGTTATTTTTATAAATTCATAATTATATCGTTTGTTGCAAGCATACCACGTGCCAATGGTAAACACTTATAATTTAGGATATGACTGCATAAACATGTGCTTTTTGTTGAGATTTAAGAAAGGAGTCGAAAAAGCAGTTAATATAATCTAATTTCTTCGTCACAGAAGTTTTTATTGACTTTCATTGATCAAGTGGTACTGTGGTGATCAAATAGTATTTGCAGACATAACATAATAATAATCGTGATCATAAACCGCGTCAGCATATTTCTGCTGTATTTCATAGTTATCGAGATAGTAGGAGTAAATATTGTTGTCTTTATGGACACTTGAATCAAATGTATTTGTTAGATGTTCAAACATAGAGGTGAAATAAAAATGCTATTGATAACGCATCGACGAGATAAATAATGATGCATAATGGTCTATCTATAACCCTGTAGGCAGAGGTACGTATATGATCAATATGTTATCTAGTTTGATAAACCTGTGTTTATTGGCTTAAAGGGACTGGATGAGATATTTATAGGTTACTAGATTTGTATTGGGACGAGTATATGCACGAGTTCTTCGGCGTAACAATATTGCGCGACTTTAGTACGCAGAAGAACCAGTTTTATTGCATACGCATTTTTAATATATAACCAAATATTTAGAATAAAACAATAAGTCATCAACAGTATTTATTAACAAACATATTGTCATAACATCGTGGGCATTTTCACAATGAAATCAACATTGTTTACATCAGGTGACATACTTCTTTGACATGAACAGACAATTGCACCAATCACGAACGAGTATACACTACACACCCAATATCAATATGGGCGAATATTGACGTTTCCAGTTACATTGAAAGTAAACGGAGATGGTAAATGCGTATGCAATAAGAGGAGTAATTGGTGCCAAAGCAAATACAAGAGAAAACCCTCATAATGTGCTTCCGTTTCAGAGGAAATGTGTACATGCATTAAATAAGCCGCATATTAGGTTATGTTGAATTATGATTAACAAAAATGTTGGATAACACGTATTGCTTTCGTACACATTGTTAAACAAAAGTACGGTTAGATCACCAAACACGAATTTATTATAGCCTTCAGGCATCACATATAATAATAATAATAATAAATATTAATGATTTATGCATCAAAAACTAGCCGAGTCGTCGAGTTTTCCCGACAAAACTGCTTCATTAACAATAATTAAATCGGTTCTTTTATGGGGCCTAGTTTAGTGCATATACCACTGAAACACATTATGATGGGTTTACATGAATTTTGATCGACATCATTATTCTTCCAAATCGCCTCCAGTCCCTTTAAAGTTCCCCGGCCATGTTTTGTTTCATGAACATGCATGCTTATGTTTATTTAAATCAAAATCAATACACAACAATAGATATTTACAATTCACACATTGCAATATCTGTCAAAAGCGAGAATAAGATATTATTTGATGACGTAGACAACTTTGAACAGGTAAATTAATCCACAGGTAAATGTATTTATCAATTATCTGGCAATAGTTATGCAGCTGTACAATTCAGATTTACCTCATTTCTCCGTGCAGTCACGCAGTGGTAAAAGTAGGATCTACGTCTGCAAATAATACTTATTTTTACATACAACTTAGAAGCAGTTTTCAATATATGTTTCTCTCCGAGACTATCAAGAAATGTTCATATGATGTTTAAGAGGTGAATTTGTTAATTTATAATACTACAACAAGGGTGGCCAATCATCTTTAAGGAGAGATCTTCAACCATTACCCATGGCATATTCGTATAATAGTGCACACTTTAAACAAAGGTGAACACGTACAAATGCTATATGGTAGACAGTTCTAACTCGCAATATGTAGTAACTAACTAAGTAGGTTACTTTAATAAATAATTTCAGGGCAGAGCAATTAAGACGGTAACTCATAATAGATATGGAGTGTGTGTTTAGTGCATGTGTATCGTGTGTTTACTGTATATATGTATATATATATCGATTTGTATCGTGTGTTTATTGTATTTTATCGTGTGTTTTGCATGTGTTTTATAAAAAATGAAAGAAAACTGCATGCGCGCTTTTATTCAGAATGTGTTAAAACATCGTTGGTACATCCTAAACAGTAATTTTTTTTGCTGCAAGTATGTTACTGTGTCCTTTTAAGCAATGATTATGAAAGTATGTCTCATGGAAAAAAAATATAAGTGTGTTAACGATACAATGAACAAGCTTTATTGGGACTACATATTCACACTGGCCATAGCTTTGTTTAACTGGTAGTTATCTAGATACTTCGTCAAACTGTGCACGAATGTTTACAAAAGTATAGGTAACTTCCTTAAAGGGACACACGGCAATTTGATGTTGGTAAAACTAGCGGCGTCCCGTTAGTTGTTCTACATACATTTCATTTGTTCAATCATTAATATTAATTAAAAGAATAACACGAAAGAAATTGTTTTTTGCATATTACTAACTTTTGATTACATTTCACCAATAATATATTCAAACATGTGGTAGAATAACGAAGACAAGTTGAAAACTCAAAATAGTATTTAAAAAAATATATGCAAGCAGGTTTAAATTCAGAATGATACTGGATTAATTAAATTGAGACGATTGATAAAAACGTCAAGATTGCCACGTGTCCCTTTCAACTCATATATACAGTGGAAACTCAAATCGTGTGCGAGTTCCGTGAGGATGGTTATTTTAAACAAAGAAACGCATTTGAAACACTTTCCTGGTTGTAGTAAAGACTCCCTCCGTAACCGTTTCAATAACAACCAGCTAGCATCGGGTGAACTACCGCTTCCGCTAAAACTATGACCAGTGTGATGTTGGATACAGCTCACACTATTTCGTGTAATTAGATATTAAATGTAACGAAATGTTGTTGTTTTTCGTTAACAAATCATATTGGGTTAAACAGGGACAGTTTTGTTTGTATGATGTTTTACGTAATTTCCAACACATGTCAGGTTATATATGACGGTCGATTTATTTGTGGTGGAGGCAGACCACCTACTTTTCTCGGGTAGAATTAGTACTATACACCTCCCGCCATCCGAATCGACACTTCCTCACTTAAAAGTCGAGCTCCCAGTAGGATTCGAACCCGTAGCGGTGGACACAGGGACAGCAACCTCAGACTGGAAGATGAGATATGAAAGATGAAGGTTCCGGCAAGAAATGCTTTTGACAGGAAGCGACCCCATGAACATCATGTGTTCATTCTTTATTGAATACACTGAAAAGCTCGTTAACAGAGATTTAGTTTTCAAATAGTTAAAGTATAATGTTAAATTTCACTTTCTTTGAGATTGCGGGTGAATGTATATTATGCATATATGCATGGAATATTTGTTGTTAGATGATCTAGTATTAAGAACTTAAAACAATATAGTGTTTTTTTCTGCTTCTTCGACATCAGTATCTTATATTTGCATGGCTGTACATGTATACATAGAGCATTTTATATATCAGTAATTGTTATATTAAAGTATCTAAACTGCATAATTTTATAAGCAATTTAAACCATACACAGTATACAGTAGTTGAAAGCTGATAATTGAATTCAAGCTATGAAGGTTTACCACCACTAATTACATGTAAGCCTCCGAGGTGTAGTCCTATAATAAAAAGTAATCCCTCCTTTTTTGATGAAAACGGGCATTATAAGTTGGGGAAAACTGCCCATTTCTATTCGATTTTGTGGTTGTATGTATAAGAAGCGTATTAATAAGTTTTACTGGATCCCTGATGAACATTTTCGAAATTTCGACTCTATGCTTACACTTTGCAAGCAATGAAAACAGTCCATCAATGAAAACAGCTGTACCCTTGACCTGTTTAGTACAAACAAGATACAAGATACAAGATACAAGATACAATATTGTATTAACCAATTAAGGGCCCTCAAAGGAGCAAGTAATTTAGTACAGCGATTGCAATGATTGGTAAGTAACAAACAAACAATAACAAAATAAACCAGAGCACATATACTGAGCAGAGTCGCCTACAGTACATTAAACTATAATCACACTAGTAATTATATATTATTATTTATAATGACTATTAGGGTTAATTGTATTTTTTAAAACACTGTATTAAGTAAGTACCTAATGCTTTCAGAATGTGTATATTTTCACAAGATAATAGCCAAATAAGTTGATTATTCAAATCAAGGCTGGAACAATTAGAACATTCTGAAGATATGCATGTTAATAAATTAGTTCTTTCATCTGAATAGTAAGGACATATTAGGGGAAAATGCATCTCATCATCTATAGAATTACTGGTACAATGTTCACACAATCTATGTTCCACCGGAGTATTAGTATACCTTCCAGTTTCGATTTTAAGTCTATGGGAACTTAGACGAAATTTAGCAATGGCATTACGTTTTTCAAAATTACCAATACTACACAGGTACTCTTCTAATTGGAAATCATGTTTAAAAGTGAAGTAAGTTCTCAATTTTCCATGAAGGAACAAGAACTTTCTTACATGTCTTGTGACCCCACCTTTTCTAGTGATTTTCAAGTGGAAAATCAGTTTTCTATATGAACATTACACTGCTGCATTATCCATACTCGAGTTGAATTTGCAGCAAATCTTTAATATGTGACACTTTAACATTGGTGTTTATGGGGGAAATAATTAGTTGTATAATACCTATGAAACCACCAATTGCTTTCCACATTGACATCAATGTTAATAAATGATTTGCTGCAACTTCAAATCAAGTATCGATAATGCAGCATTGTAATTGTATTTAGTGTCGATAATGCAGCATTGTGTATTTAGTGTTTACTATACTTTTTAAACCAATCAGATGGCCAAGAATTTCAAATATTTGCACCATTTATTCATGAAGATGATTTTACTACCAACGCTCTTCATGGTTTAGAGCGTGTGACCTATACAGAGACTATCCATAAACCTATCGTAAACACTAAGTCGGATATAGCCACGCTCCCTCACTTTCGGTTTCTTAATGGTGAAGATTTCTTTTCATATTCTCTATCCTATACATAGACAAATAGATCTTCACTTGAAACATCACCAGAATGGATAAGGTCATATTAAAAGTCACGGAAGAAAGTTTTTGTTCGTTTACTATGTAAGTCAACGGTACAACTGCTTTCATTGTTAATTGCTCATAAAGTGCCAACTATCTATGAAATCAGTGAGGTGAGGAAATGTAAAATGCTCTTCACCTGCAACATTTATACACAGTACAACTGTAAGAAGAGCCAACATCGTTCGACTGTTCGTGTTTACAGTGCAGGTATTATAGTTTATGCAACACATGCACATATCAAAATACTCAAATATAAAATTAGTGTTTTTCTGTTAGCAATTTATTTTAATTAAAAAATATTCAAACCAAAGTACAGCCAATGCAATAAACATGAACTTTTAGTTAGCATACACCATGCTCTATATACAATGTCCAATATTTATATGTTTAATTACCGCAAATCTGCGAATTTAGTGAAATGTTCGAAATTAAATCATGAAAGGAGAATTGCACTCCCTCCAGCACCAGCCCCTCCACACCCCCCCCCCCCCCCACTCCCCCCCACACACATTAACCATAAACTATGAGGAATAGCGTCTCGCAACCCCCCACCACACACACACATATCAACCATAAACTATGAGGAACAGCGTCTCGCAACTCACACCGACATCCATTTCAATAAAAGAACAGAAAAAAAAGAGTTCATTGAGAAAAGTTTTCGCTTTATTTGATGTTTTTTTGTTTGTTTGTTAGCTTGGATCTAATAGATATTGACTATTTCGCCATCTAAAATATGTATTGTATAAACTAAATATTTTTATCGTGGAAAAAAGTTCATGTAATTGGAGAGCCACGGGGATATCTGGAAATAGGAACTGATTGCACTCTTTGTTTTACAGTAAACCGCCTAACGTGGAAATGAGAACCTTTATGGATATAGGTGACGAGACGACGACGGAAGAAAAAATGAAGAACGCCGGTCTTTCATTCGATCCTAACGACTATAAGGCAAAGAAAGAGGTAAGAAGTCTGAAAATACCATTTAACAAATCATTGAAATACAAAAACTTAAAACTTTGTTGATAATGTAAATGTTTGTTTATACATATTATAATTATATGTGAAATGCACCACTCATCTGATAAAGTAAAAGTTAAATGGTTATACCACTCATTTGTTCGTTCGTTAGTTTTCATTTATTCATTCATCAATCATCATTCATTCATTCATTCATTCATTCATGCATTCATCTTCAATTTTCTTAAAAATGTGCATACCTTTCATGCACATTGAATTGAGCATGGTTTCAAACTTGACTGTATGCTACTTCATGAGAATATCGGACCCTAATCTACACTCACAAATAAACACTTCAACTATCGTTTTATTCGGATACATGCAATGAGCATGTTCAGATTATACATTTTTTTAATTATTTCTAATCTTCTACCAAAAAGAAACAATGCGTGCCAAAATACAATGCAGAAACAACTATAATGCAATGCTCTCAAAACAAAATATGTTTTAATTGATTTTAAGATGTATTAGTTGTTTACTTCCAGATATCCTTAACTGCGGAAACAAAGGGCATCCTTACGTCACCATCGGAGAGGAGGACACCTGAACAAGTGCAGACAGTATGTATTATAATGAAGGATTTATGTGCGTTTTGTTGTTCATTAGTTAAGGATGTAGGCGTATATGTTGTTTTTTCCCACATACTTTGTATTTAGTTTGTTTTTGCATTAGTTTGCCAACTTTTAACGTCTTATGTTGTACGTTTTAGGTAATTAACATAAACTCTGCATTCATATGGTTTTACATAAGTTTTTTTTTTTAAATTTACAGTTATATAGTTCTTATTTTCATGCCATGATTAGACTCCAACGTTTTTGTCAATTAATATTGAAATCTGCTGTTTTTAGATTACAACGAGTACATCCCTATCAGTTAATGCCATGTTTAGATTACAATATGTTCGCCTCTTTCATTTAAGGCTATGTTTAAACTGCAATATGTTCGCCTCTGTCAGTTATTGCCATGTTTAGACTGACATGTGTTAGAATCTTTCGGTTAATTCCTTGTTTAGAATGCAGTGTGTTCGAATCTTTCAGTTAATGCCTTAATGTTTAGACTGCATTGTGTTAGTATCTTTCAGTTAATGCCTTGTTTAGGCTGCAATGTGCTAGAATCGTTCAGTTAATGCCGTGTTTAGATGGACATATGTTAGAATCTTTCAGTTAATGCCTTGTTTAGACTGCAATGTGTTAGAATCGTTCAGTTAATGCCATGTTTAAACTGCAATGTGTTCGTTTCTGTCCATTAATAACTCTGTAAGTTAATGCCATGTTTATACTGCAATATGTACCACTCTGTCAGTTAATTGAGTCATGCCATGTTTAAAGAGCAATGCGTAATGCTTTTTCAGTTAATTAATTTTTGCCATGTTTAGAGTGCAATGTGTAATCCTCTGTCGGTTAATGGATGTGTGCCATGTGTACACGTTGTTACTACAATGCCAGTTGTCTGCATATGCCATGTTTAAATTCAATGTCTACAACTATTTCAGGTATCTGTTTCATGCCAGTTCGAACTGCAATATGTACAGCTGTGTTAGTTATTTGTTTCATGTCATGTTTGATTTGCAATTTGTAATTTATCTATACAGGCTATGTTTGGTTTACAAAGCTTACGATCATACGCCGAATATCCTCTTCACATGCAAGAGAAACTTGCAAAAGTGGCCTGGTACGAAGTGTAAGTATTATGTCGTATTGTATTTAATTCATATTTATTAAAACTATTGCTCGTCAGCATCTTGCAACATTTACATAACCATATACTGCATGGTTGTTCTCGTCCGTTTCACATTTTGGTTGCTCTCGTCTGTTTCACATTTTGATTGCTCTCGCCTTTTTCACCTTTACAGTATTATGTCTTGCAGGGTTGATTCTGGTCTCTAACATGACTACGTCTGGTAGGGGTTTTCCCATCTGTGTTACCTTAACGTTTACAGAACACTTCCTTGTAGTCCTTGTAGGTTTGTTCCCGACTGTCTTAAATTTACATAACTATAAATTACAGGGTTACTTTCGTCTGTTTTATCTTTACATAACTACATTTTGTAGGGTTGCTTGTTCGTGTGTTGTACCTTACTTATTATATAATAACTATGTAGTGTAGGGTTGCTCGTTCGTCTGTTTGACCTTTACTTTATTATGTATGGGGCGGTTACTCTTCGTCTGTTTTATCTTTACTATGACCTGCATGGTTGCTCTCGTCTGTTTCACATGTACATGCCTTGCATGGTGCTCGTTTGTTTCATCGTTACATGACTATGTAATGCATGGTTGCTCTAGTCTGTTTCACATTTGCATAACTATGTCTTGCATGGCTGCTCGTTCGTCTGTTTTACCTTTACTTAACTATGTCTTGTAGATTTTATGAATATAAAAAACAAAAGCCTAGAAAGCCACAAATCAAGTTCTCAATGACTTTGCAGTACGTTGCAAAATGATAGGGTCATAACCTCTTTTGATAAACTGTTTAACAGGTTTAATAAAGATTGTATGAAAGTGATTATGACCAAGGATCTTACGAAGTTTGTAAATCGCATCACCATATAAGTCAGGTTGTGATAGTCCTTGTCGTAGAAGAGTTACTTTTATATTTTAAAAGTAGATCAGAGTTGCGATTATAAAATTGTGCAAAGGTTTTTCGAAGATTATGGCAACGGTAGCCCTGATGGAGTAGCTTCTTAGTTATACACAGATTACGAATATTAAATTCCTGGATTCGACAACAAGCTCTAAAAAACGAATAAGTTGAGAAACATACACCCCATAAGAAGTAGCTCGGGGAACATCCCCATCTAACAATATCAAAATTAAAATCATCTCTCTTGTCATATATGTTACTTATTATTTCTCCATTTCCAATAGCGAGATGTGAATCAAGAAAAGAAGCGACAGTATCAAAATATTAGCTTTGTTGAAGTTCTTTAAGATAGATAATATAACCACAGTAGAAAAGAAAGGATTACCAATGTTCAGTATGTCATCCAGATACCGAGAGGTGTCATTAAAGGCTTCATTTACATTTGTCTGAGTATCTGGTGAAAGACTCGACATGAAATATCTGTCATAGCACAAAAACAAATCGGCGACAAGAGATGCACAGTTCGTACCCATAGGGGTATCAGCAATTTGTCTATAAACAGTAGTTCTATACGTGACGAAAATATTATCTCATAGGAAAATGAGTGTTTTTCACAAACTTATTGGCATGTCCACATAGTGTAATTGTCTAAACTGCCCTTAGTATAAAAATGCTTTAATACTGTTACAGCCAAAAGTATTTTTTTCTCTAGCGAAAGTGAATGAGAGCAAGAAGTTTGTCTTTGATGGCGTGATGTGGTAAGGCTGTATATCATAAGTAATTATAGGTGAAACTTGCCGTTTATTGCACATTTCATCAAGAACGTCTCCTGAAAAGTTTTAATTTACCAAAATCAATTAATCTCCGAGTTGTCATAAGCTTTAGCACACCTTTGTTTAACGTGATCTTTAACGGCAGTAAGATAAGGAGTTAAAACATTTGGAGATGTTTGTAGTGGTGCAGGCACTAGAATTAGAAATAAATCGGGATTTATAAATTTGGGAATCCAGTACATATTTAGAAGCTTGTTTGCTTTTCTTCTACCCCGCCATTAAAGTCTTGCACTGAGTGATATGCGTGGAAACACCATCATCCTCAATAGACGGAACGTTAATATGCCTTGCAGAGTTGCTTTTATACATAATTATATTTTGCAGGATTACTCGCGTTTGTTTACCTTACCTTTACTTCACATAACTATGTCTGGTGGGGTTTCACATTTATTTTATTTCAAATAACTTGCAGGGTTGCCCCCAAAAGGATCATCATCAGACAGGGCCACTTTGCAGAAAACTTCTACTTTATACTCTCGGGATCTGGTGAGTTGTTGGTAATTATTTATATCACAATAAGGGTAGTTTGAATTTACACAGCACTCTTGTTTTGTGTGTGGGGGGGGGGGGGGGGGGGCTGTTTTTATAACCGCTATTGGGTCATATTTCCAATGTCAAACCATATTTTGTCCAATAATGACAAGTATTGAGTACAATACACTTTTAAATGCTCTGTTGATATTTGTGTACTGTAAGCATTATTAATGTTACACAATAA
>JAWPHD010023154.1:0-22946 GCA_037043455.1 Cyrtodaria siliqua | reverse complement strand
ACGCATATATATTCATTTCTTATTCATATATGTTCAGTTCTAACGCATATATATTCAGTTTTACGCATATATATTCAGTTCTTACGCATATATATTCCGTTCTTACACATATATACACATATATATTCCGTTCTTACGCATATATATTCCGTTCTTACGCATATATATTTAGTTCTTAAGCATATATATTCAGTTCTTACACTTATATATTCAGTTTCTTACAAATATATATTCAGTTCTTACACATGTATATTCAGTTCTTACACATATATATTCCGTCCTAACACATATATATTCCGTTATAACACGTGTATATTCCGTTCTTACACATATATATTCCGTTCTTACACATATATATTCAGTTCTTAGGCATATATATTCCGTTCTTACACATATATATTCAGTTCTTACGCATATATATTCAGTTCTTACGCATATATATTCATTTCTTATTCATATATGTTCAGTTCTAACGCACATATATTCAGTTTTACGCATATATATTCAGTTCTTACGCATATATATTCAGTTCTTACACATATATATTCAGTTCTTACACAAATATATTCCGTTCTTACACATATTTTTTTTTCCGTTCTTACACATTTATATTCCGTTCTTACACATACATATTCAGTTCCTACAAATATATATTCACTACTTACATATATATATTCCATTTTTACACATATATATTCAGTTCTTACAGATATATATTCAGATCATACCCATATTTTTTCAGTTTTTACGCATATATATTCAGTTCTTACGCATATATATTCATTCCTTACACATATATGTTCAGTTCTTACACATATATATTCCGTTCTTACACATATATATTCCGTACTTACAATTATATATGCAGTTCTTACACATATATATTCCGTTCTTACACATATTTATTCCGTTCTTACACATATATATTCACTTCTTATGCATATATCTTCAGTTCTTACGCATATATATTCAGTTCTTACGCATATATATTTAGTTCTTACTCATATATAAGCAGTTCTTACAGATATATATTTAGTTCTTACGCATATATATTCAGTTCTTACAATTATATATGTAGTTCTTACACATATATATTCCGTTCTTACACATATTTATTCCGTTCTTACACATAGATATTCACTTCTTACACATATATATTCCGTTCTTACAAATATATATTCCGTTCTTACACGTACATATTCCGTTCTTACACATATATATTCCGTTCTTACACATATATATTCCGTTCTCACGAATATATATTCAGTTCTTACGCATATATATTGAGTTCTTAAACATATATATTCAGTTCTTACAGATATATATTCAGTTCTTACGCATATATATTCAGTTCTTACGCATATATATTCATTTTTTACACATATATGTTCAGTTCTTACACATATATATTCCGTTCTTACACGTACATATTCAGTTCTTACACATATATATTCCGTTCTTACACAAATATATTCACTTATTACACATATATATTCAGTTCTTACAAATATATATTCCGTTCTTACACATATATACACATATATATTCCGTTCTTACACATATATATTTCGTTCTTACACGTACATATAATCAGTTCTTACGCATATATATTCAGTTCTTACACATATATATTCAGTTTCTTACAAATATATATTCAGTTCTTACACATATATATTTAGTTCTTGAACATATATATTCAGTTCTTACACACATATATTCCGTTCATTCACATATATATTCCGTCCTTACACATATATATTCCGTTCTTACACGTATATATTCAGTTCTTACACATATATATTCCGTTCTTACACATATTTATTCCGTTCTTAAACATATATATTCCGTTCTTTCACATATATATTCAGTTCTTACAGATATATATTCATTTCTTACACATATATATTCAGTTCTTACAGATATATATTCAGTTCTTACGCATATATATTCAGTTCTTACGCATATATATTCAGTTCTTACGCATATATATTCATTTCTTACACATATATGTTCAGCTCTTACACATATATATTCCGTTCTTACACGCACATATTCCGTTCTTACTCATATATATTCCGTTCTTACACAAATCTATTCCGTTCTTACACATATATATTCAGTTCTTACACATATATATTCAGTTCTTACACATATATATTCACTTCTTACACATATATATTCAGTTCTTACACATATATATTCCGTTCTTACACGTACATATTCCGTTCTTACACATATATATTCCGTTCTTACACAAATCTATTCCGTTCTTACACATATATATTCAGTTCTTACACATATATATTCAGTTCCATCACATATATATTCACTTCTTACACATATATATTCAGTTCTTACACATATATATTCCGTTCTTACACGTACATATTCCGTTCTTACACATATAAATTCCGTTCTTACACATATATATTAAGTTCTTACACATATATGCTCCGTTCGTACACATATATATTCTGTTCTTACACATATATATTCCGTCCTAACACATATATATTCCGTTATTACACGTGTATATTCCGTTCTTACACATATATATTCCGTTCTTACACATATATATTCAGTTCTTAGGCATATATATTCCGTTCTTACACATATATATTCAGTTCTTACGCATATATATTCAGTTCTTACGCATATATATTCATTTCTTATTCATATATGTTCAGTTCTAACGCATATATATTCAGTTTACGCATATATATTCAGTTCTTACGCATATATATTCCGTTCTTACACATATATACACATATATATTCCGTTCTTACGCATATATATTCCGTTCTTACGCATATATATTTAGTTCTTAAGCATATATATTCAGTTCTTACACTTATATATTCAGTTTCTTACAAATATATATTCAGTTCTTACACATGTATATTCAGTTCTTACACATATATATTCCGTCCTAACACATATATATTCCGTTATAACACGTGTATATTCCGTTCTTACACATATATATTCCGTTCTTACACATATATATTCAGTTCTTAGGCATATATATTCCGTTCTTACACATATATATTCAGTTCTTACGCATATATATTCAGTTCTTACGCATATATATTCATTTCTTATTCATATATGTTCAGTTCTAACGCACATATATTCAGTTTTACGCATATATATTCAGTTCTTACGCATATATATTCAGTTCTTACACATATATATTCAGTTCTTACACAAATATATTCCGTTCTTACGCATATATATTCCGTTCTTACACATATATATTCCGTTCTTACACATATATATTCCGTTCTTCTTACACATATATATTCAGTTCTTACACATATATATTCACTTCTTACACATATATATTCAGTTCTTAAACATATATATTCCGTTCTTACACATATATACACATATATATTCCGTTCTTACGCATATATATTCCGTTCTTACGCATATATATTCAGTTCTTAAGCATATATATTCAGTTCTTACACTTATATATTCAGTTTCTTAAAAATATATATTCAGTTCTTACACATGTATATTCAGTTCTTACACATATATATTCCGTCCTAACACATATATATTCCGTTATTACACGTGTATATTCCGTTCTTACACATATATATTCCGTTCTTACACATATATATTCAGTTCTTAGGCATATATATTCCGTTCTTACACATATATATTCAGTTCTTACGCATATATATTCAGTTCTTACGCATATATATTCATTTCTTATTCATATATGTTCAGTTCTAACGCATATATATTCAGTTTTACGCATATATATTCAGTTCTTACGCATATATATTCCGTTCTTACACATATATACACATATATATTCCGTTCTTACGCATATATATTCCGTTCTTACGCATATATATTTAGTTCTTAAGCATATATATTCAGTTCTTACACTTATATATTCAGTTTCTTACAAATATATATTCAGTTCTTACACATGTATATTCAGTTCTTACACATATATATTCCGTCCTAACACATATATATTCCGTTATAACACGTGTATATTCCGTTCTTACACATATATATTCCGTTCTTACACATATATATTCAGTTCTTAGGCATATATATTCCGTTCTTACACATATATATTCAGTTCTTACGCATATATATTCAGTTCTTACGCATATATATTCATTTCTTATTCATATATGTTCAGTTCTAACGCACATATATTCAGTTTTACGCATATATATTCAGTTCTTACGCATATATATTCAGTTCTTACACATATATATTCAGTTCTTACACAAATATATTCCGTTCTTACACATATTTTTTTTCCGTTCTTACACATTTATATTCCGTTCTTACACATACATATTCAGTTCCTACAAATATATATTCACTACTTACATATATATATTCCATTTTTACACATATATATTCAGTTCTTACAGATATATATTCAGATCATACCCATATTTTTTCAGTTTTTACGCATATATATTCAGTTCTTACGCATATATATTCATTCCTTACACATATATGTTCAGTTCTTACACATATATATTCCGTTCTTACACATATATATTCCGTACTTACAATTATATATGCAGTTCTTACACATATATATTCCGTTCTTACACATATTTATTCCGTTCTTACACATATATATTCACTTCTTATGCATATATCTTCAGTTCTTACGCATATATATTCAGTTCTTACGCATATATATTTAGTTCTTACTCATATATAAGCAGTTCTTACAGATATATATTTAGTTCTTACGCATATATATTCAGTTCTTACAATTATATATGTAGTTCTTACACATATATATTCCGTTCTTACACATATTTATTCCGTTCTTACACATAGATATTCACTTCTTACACATATATATTCCGTTCTTACAAATATATATTCCGTTCTTACACGTACATATTCCGTTCTTACACATATATATTCCGTTCTTACACATATATATTCCGTTCTCACGAATATATATTCAGTTCTTACGCATATATATTGAGTTCTTAAACATATATATTCAGTTCTTACAGATATATATTCAGTTCTTACGCATATATATTCAGTTCTTACGCATATATATTCATTTTTTACACATATATGTTCAGTTCTTACACATATATATTCCGTTCTTACACGTACATATTCAGTTCTTACACATATATATTCCGTTCTTACACAAATATATTCACTTATTACACATATATATTCAGTTCTTACAAATATATATTCCGTTCTTACACATATATACACATATATATTCCGTCTTACACATATATATTTCGTTCTTACACGTACATATAATCAGTTCTTACGCATATATATTCAGTTCTTACACATATATATTCAGTTTCTTACAAATATATATTCAGTTCTTACACATATATATTTAGTTCTTGACATATATATTCAGTTCTTCCGCATATATATCTAGTTCTTATTCATTCACATATATATTCCGTCCTTACACATATATATTCCGTTCTTACACGTATATATTCAGTTCTTACACATATATATTCCGTTCTTACACATATTTATTCCGTTCTTAAACATATATATTCCGTTCTTTCACATATATATTCAGTTCTTACAGATATATATTCATTTCTTACACATATATATTCAGTTCTTACAGATATATATTCAGTTCTTACGCATATATATTCAGTTCTTACGCATATATATTCAGTTTCTTACGCATATATATTCATTTCTTACACATATATGTTCAGCTCTTACACATATATATTCCGTTCTTACACGCACATATTCCGTTCTTACTCATATATATTCCGTTCTTACACAAATCTATTCCGTTCTTACACATATATATTCAGTTCTTACACATATATATTCAGTTCTTACACATATATATTCACTTCTTACACATATATATTCAGTTCTTACACATATATATTCCGTTCTTACACGTACATATTCCGTTCTTACACATATATATTCCGTTCTTACACAAATCTATTCCGTTCTTACACATATATATTCAGTTCTTACACATATATATTCAGTTCCATCACATATATATTCACTTCTTACACATATATATTCAGTTCTTACACATATATATTCCGTTCTTACACGTACATATTCCGTTCTTACACATATAAATTCCGTTCTTACACATATATATTAAGTTCTTACACATATATGCTCCGTTCGTACACATATATATTCTGTTCTTACACATATATATTCCGTTCTTACACGTATATATTCCGTTCTTACAAATATATATTCCGTTCTTACGCATATATATTCGTACACATATATTCCGTTCTTACACATATATATTCAGTTCTTACACATATAAATTCCGTTCTTACACATATATATTCCATTCTTACACATATATATTCCGTTTTTACGCATATATATTCCTTTCTTACGCATATATATTCAGTACTTACGCATATATATTCAGTTCTTACGCATATATATTCAGTTCTTTACGCATATATATTCAGTTCTAAAGCACGTATATTCAGTTCTTACGCATATATATTCAGTTCTTACACATATATGTTCAGTTCTTACATATATATATTCAGTTCTTACACATATATATTCAGTTCTTACACATATATATTCCGTTCTTACACATATATATTTCCGTTCTTACACATATATATATTCAGTTCTTACACATATATATCCAGTTCTTACATATATATATTCAATTCTTACACATATATATTCAGTTCTTACACATATACATTCCGTTCTTACACATATATATTCCGTTCTTACACATATATATATATTCCGTTCTTACACATATATATTCAGTTCTTACACATATATATTCAGTTCTTACACATATATATTTACTTCTTACACATATATATTCCGTTCTTACACATATATATTCCTTTCTTACACATATATATTAAGTTCTTACACATATATATTCCGTTCTTACACATATATACACATATATATTCCGTTCTTACACATACATATTCCGTTCTTACACGTACATATTCCGTTCTTACACATATATATTACGTTGTTACACATATATATTCAGTTCTTACGCATATATATTCAGTTCTTACGCATATATATTCAGTTCTTACGCATATATATTCTGTTCTTACGCATATATATTCCGTTCTTACACTTATATTTCGTTCTTACGCATATATTTTCCGTTCTTTCGAATATATATTCAGTTTTACGCATATATATTCAGTTCTTACACATATATACTCCGTTCGTACACATATATATTCTGTTCTTACACATATATATTCCGTTCTTACACGTACATATTCCGTTCTTACACATATATATTCCGTTCTTACTCATATATATTCCGTTCTTACAAATATATATTACGTTCTTACACGTACATATTCCGTTCTTACACATATATATTCCGTTCTTATACATATATATTCCGTTCTTACAGATATATATTCCGTTCTTACACATATATATTCAGTTCTTACACATATATATTCACTTCTTACACATATATTCACTTCTTACACATATATATTCACTTCTTACACATATATATTCAGTTCTTACATATATATATTCCGTTCTTACACATATATACACATATATATTCCGTTCTAACACATATATATTCCGTTCTCACACATATTTATTCCGTTCTTACACATATATATTCCGTACTTACACATATATATTCACTTCTTACACATATATATTCACTTCTTACACATATATATTCGTTCTTACAAATATATATTCCGTTCTTACACTTACATATTCCGTTCTTACACATATATATTCCGTTCTTACACATATATATTCCGTTCTTACACGTACATATTCAGTTCTTACACATATATATTCAGTTCTTACAGATATATATTCAGTTCTTACGCATATATATTCAGTTTTTTACGCATATATATTCATTTCTTACACATATATGTTCAGTTCTTACACATATATATTCCGTTCTTACACATATATATTCAGTTCTTACACATATATATTCACTTATTACACATATATATTCAGTTCTTACACATATATACACATATATATTCCGTTCTTACACGTACATATTCCGTTCTTACACATATATATTCCGTTCTTACACATATATATTCAGTTCTTACACATATATATTCACTTATTACACATATATATTCAGTTCTTACACGTACATATTCCGTTCTTACACATATAAATTTCGTTCTTACACATATGTATTAAGTTCTTACACATATATATTCCATTCTTACACATATTTATTCCGTTCTTACACATATATATTCCGTTCTTACACATACATATTCCGTTCTTACACATATATTCCGTTCTTACGCATATATCTTCAGTTCTTACTCATATATATTCAGTTCTTACGCATATGTATTCAGTTTTACGCATATATATTCAGTTCTTACACATATATATTCAGTTCTTACCCATATATATTCAGTTCTTAGGCATATATGTTCAGTTCTTACGCATATATATTCAGTTTTACTCATATATATTCAGTTCTTACACATATATTCAGTTCTTACACATATATATTCAGTTCTTACGTATATATATTCCGTTCTTACACATATATATTCCGTTCTTACGCATATATATTCTTACACATATATTCCGTTCTTACACAAATATATTCCGTTCTTAAACATATATATTCCGTTCTAACGCATATATATTCCGTTCTTACAAATATATATTCCGTTCTTACACGTATATATTCCGTTCTTACACGTATATATTCCGTTCTTACATATATATATTCATTTTTTTACACATATATATTCCGTTCTTACAAATATATATTCCGTTCTTACACGTATATATTCCGTTCTTACACGTATATATTCCGTTCTTACACATATATATTCCGTTTTTTATACCTATATATTCCGTTCTTACACATATATTCCGTTCTTAAACGTATATATTCCGTTATTACACACATATATTCCGTTCTTACACATATATATTCTGTTCTTACACATATATATTCCATTCTTACACATATAAATTCCGTTCTTACAAATATAAATTCCGTTCTTACACATATATTCCGTTCTTACGCATACATATTCAGTTCTTTCGCATATATATTCAGTTTTAAGCATATATTTCAGTTCTTACGCATATATATTCAGTTTTTTACACCTATATATTCAGTTCTAACGCATATATATTCCGTTCTTACACATATATATTCAGTTCTTACACATATATATTCCGTTCTTACACATATATATTACGTTCTTTTGCATATATATTCAGTTCTTAGGCATATATATTCCGTTCTTACGCATATATATCCAGTTCTTACATATATATATTCACTTCTTACACATATATATTCCGTTCTTACAAATATATATTCCGTTCTTACACGTACATATTCCATTCTTACACATATATATTCCGTTCTTACACATATATATTCAGTTCTTACGCATATATATTCCGTTCTTACACACGTTCTTACACATATATATTCCGTTCTTAGACATATATATTCAGTTCTTACACATATATATTCACTTCTTACACATATATATTCAGTTCTTACACATATATATTCCGTTCTTACACATATATACACATATATATTCCGTTCTTACACATACATATTCCGTTCTTACACGTACATATTCCGTTCTTACACATATATATTACGTTGTTACACATATATATTCAGTTCTTACGCATATATATTCAGTTCTTACGCATATATATTCAGTTCTTACGCATATATATTCTGTTCTTACGCATATATATTCCGTTCTTACACTTATATTTCGTTCTTACGCATATATTTTCCGTTCTTTCGAATATATATTCAGTTTTACGCATATATATTCAGTTCTTACACATATATACTCCGTTCGTACACATATATATTCTGTTCTTACACATATATATTCCGTTCTTACACGTATATATTCCGTTCTTACAAATATATATTCCGTTCTTACGCATATATATTTCTACACATATATACCGTTCTTACACATATATATTCCGTTCTTACACATATATATTCCGTTCTTACACATATATATTCATTTCTTACGCATATATATTCAGTTCTTACGCATATATATTCAGTTCTTACGCATATATATTCAGTTCTTTACGCATATATATTCAGTTCTTACGCACGTATATTCAGTTCTTACGCATATATAATCAGTTCTTACACATATATATTCAGTTCTTAGATATATATATTCAGTTCTTACACATATATATTCAGTTCTTACACATATATATTCCGTTCTTACACATATATATTTCGTTCTTACACATATATATATTCAGTTCTTACACATATATATTCAGTTCTTACATATATATTCAATTCTTACACAAATATATTCAGTTCTTACACATATATATTCCGTTTTTACACATATATATTCCGTTCTTACACATATATATGTATTCCGTTCTTACACATATATATTCAGTTCTTACACATATATATTCAGTTCTTTCACATATATATTCACTTGTTACACATATATATTCCGTTCTTACACATATATATTCCGTTCTTACACATATATATTAAGTTCTTACACATATGTATTCCGTTCTTACACGTACATATTCCGTTCTTAAACATATATATTATGTTCTTACTCATATATATTCCGTTCTTACGAATATATATTCAGTTCTTACACATATATTCAGTTCTTACAGATATATATTCAGTTCTTACGCATATATATTCAGTTCTTACGCATATTTCAGTTATTACGCATATATATTCATTTCTTACACATATATGTTCAGTTCTTACACATATATATTCCGTTCTTACACGTACATATTCCGTTCTTACACATATATATTCCGTTCTTACACATATATATTCCGTACTTACACTATATATTCAGTTCTTACACATATATATTCCGTTCTTACACATACATACACATATATATTCCGTTCTTACACATATATATTCCGTTCTTACACGTACATATTCCGTTCTTACACATATATATTCTGTTCTTCCGCATATATATTCAGTTCTTACGCATATATATTCAGTACTAACACATATATATTCAGTTCTTACACTTATATATTCATTTCTTATACATATATATTCCGTTCTTACACATATTTATTCAGTTCTTACAGTTATATATTCCGATCTTACACATATATATTCAGTTCTTAAACATATATATTCACTTCTTACACATATATATTCCGTTCTTACAAATATATATTCCGTTCTTACACGTACATATTCCGTTCTTACACATATATATTCCGTTCTTACACATATATATTCCGTTCTTACGAATATATATTCAGTTCTTAGGCATATATATTCAGTTCTTACACATATATATTCAGTTCTTACAGATATATATTCAGTTCTTACGCATATATATTCAGTTCTTACGCATATATATTCAGTTCTTACACATATATCTTCAGTTCTTACACATATATATTCCGTTCTTACACGTACATATTCCGTTCCTACACATATATATTCCGTTCTTACACATATATATTCCGTTCTTACACATATATATTCAGTTCTTACACATATATATTCACTTCTTACACATATATGTTCAGTTCTTACACATATATATTCCGTTCTTACACATATATATTCCGTTCTTACACATATATATTCTGTTCTTACACGTACATATTCCGTTCTTACACATATATATTCCGTTCTTACGCATATATATTTCGTTCTTACGCATATATATTCAGTTCTTACGCATACATATTCAGTTCTTACACTTATATATTCAGTTTCTTACAAATATATATTTAGTTCTTACACATGTATATTCAGTTCTTACACATATATATTCACTTCTTACACATATATATTCACTTCTTACACATATATATTCAGTTCTTACACATATATATTCCGTTCTTACACATATATACACATATATATTCCGTTCTTACACATACATATTCCGTTCTTACACGTACATATTCCGTTCTTACACATATATATTACGTTGTTACACATATATATTCAGTTCTTACGCATATATATTCAGTTCTTACGCATATATATTCAGTTCTTACGCATATATATTCTGTTCTTACGCATATATATTCCGTTCTTACACTTATATTTCGTTCTTACGGATATATTTTCCGTTCTTTCGAATATATATTCAGTTTTACGCATATATATTCAGTTCTTACACATATATACTCCATTCGTACACATATATATTCTGTTCTTACACATATATATTCCGTTCTTACACGTATATATTCCGTTCTTACAAATATATATTCCGTTCAGTTCTTACGCATATATATTCAGTTCTTACGCATATATATTCTGTTCTTACGCATATATATTCCGTTCTTACACTATATTTCGTTCTTACGCATATATTTTCCGTTCTTTCGAATATATATTCAGTTTTACGCATATATATTCAGTTCTTACACATATATATTCCGTTCTTACAAATATATATTCCGTTCTTACACGTACATATTCCGTTCTTACAAATATATATTCCGTTCTTACACGTACATATTCCGTTCTTACGAATATATATTCAGTTCTTAGGCATATATATTCAGTTCTTACACATATATATTCAGTTCTTACAGATATATATTCAGTTCTTACGCATATATATTCAGTTCTTACGCATATATATTCAGTTCTTACACATATATCTTCAGTTCTTACACATATATATTCCGTTCTTACACGTACATATTCCGTTCCTACACATATATATTCCGTTCTTACACATATATATTCCGTTCTTACACATATATATTCAGTTCTTACACATATATATTCACTTCTTACACATATATGTTCAGTTCTTACACATATATATTCCGTTCTTACACATATATTCCGTTCGTACACATATATAGTCCGTTCTTACACGTACATATTCCGTTCTTACACATATATATTCCGTTCTTACGCATATATATTTCGTTCTTACGCATATATATTCAGTTCTTACGCATACATATTCAGTTCTTACACTTATATATTCAGTTTCTTACAAATATATATTTAGTTCTTACACATGTATATTCAGTTCTTACACATATATATTCCGTTCTTACACATATATATTCCGTTATTACACGTATATATTCCGTTCTTACACATATATATTCCGTTCTTACACATATATATTCAGTTCTTAGGCATATATATTCCGTTCTTACACATATATATTCAGTTCTTACGCATATATATTCAGTTCTTACGCATATATATTCATTTCTTATACATATATGTTCAGTTCTAACGCATATATATTCAGTTTTACGCATATATATTCAGTCCTTACGCATATATATTCACTACTTACACATATATATTCCATTCTTACACATATATATTCAGTTCTTACAGATATATATTCAGTTAATACCCATATATATTCAGTTCTTACGCATATATATTCAGTTCTTACGCATATATATTCATTCCTTACACATATATGTTCAGTTCTTACACATATATATTCCGTTCTTACACATATATATTCCGTTCTAACTCATATATATTCTGTTCTTACACATATATATTCCGTTCTTACACGTATATTATCCGTTCTTACACATATATATTCTGTTCTTACAAATATATATTCCGTTCTTACACATATATTCCGTTCTTACGCATATATATTCAGTTCTTTCGCATATATATTTAGTTTTAAGCATATATATTCAGTTCTTACGCATATATATTCCGTTCTTACACATATATATTCAGTTTTTACGCATATATATTCAGTTCTTACACATATATATTCCGTTCTTACGCATATATATTCATTTCTTACACATATTTGTTCAGTTCTTACGCATATATATTCAGTTTTACGCATATATATTCAGTTATTACACATATATATTCCGTTCTTACGCGTATATATTCAGTTCTTACGCATATATATTCATTTCTTACACATATATGTTCCGTTCTTACACATATATATTCCGTTCTTACAGGTACATATTCCGTTCTTACACATATATATTCCATTCTTACACATATATATTCCGTTCTTACACATATATATTCCGTTTTTACACAAATATATTTCGTTCTTACACGTACATATTCCATTCTTACACATATATATTCAGTTCTTACACATATATATTCCGTTCTTACACATATATATTCCGTTCTTACGCATATATATTCCGTTATTACGCATATATATTCAGTTCTTACTCATATATATTCAATTCTTACGCATATATATTCAGTTCTTACGCAAATTTATTCAGTTCTTACGCATAAATATTCAGTTCTTACACATATATATTCAGTTCTTACACATATATATTCAGTTCTTACACATATATATTCCATTCTTACACATATTTATTCCGTTCTTACACATATATATTCCGTTCTTTCGCATATATATTCAGTTTTACGCAAATATATTCAGTTCTTACGCATATATATTCAGTTCTTACACATATATATTCAGTTCTTACACATATATATTCAGTTCTTACGCATATATATTCCTTTCTTACACATATATATTCTTACACATATATTCCGTTCTTACACATTCATATTCAGTACTTACACATATATCTTCCATTCTGACACATATATATTCCGTTCTTACGCATATATATTCAGTTCTTACACATATATATTCCGTTCTTACACATATATATTCAGTTCTTACGCATATATATTCCGTTCTTACACATATATATTCTTACACATATATTCCGTTCTTACACATTCATATTCAGTACTTACACATATATCTTCCGTTCTGACACATATATATTCAGTTCTTACGCATATATATTCAGTTTTTACAGATATATATTCCGTTCTTACACATATATATTCCGTTCTTACACATATATATTCAGTTTTTACGCATATATATTCCGTTCTCACACATATATATTCCATTTTTACACATATTTATTCCGTTCTTATACATATATATTCCGTTCTTTCGCATATATATTCTATTTTACGCAAATATATTCAGTTCTTATGCATAGATATTCAGTTCTTACACATATATATTCAGTTCTTACACATATATATTCAGTTCTTACGCATATATATTCCGTTCTTACACATATATATTCTTACACATATATTCCGTTCTTACACATTCATATTCAGTACTTACACATATATCTTCCGTTCTGACACATATATATTCCGTTCTTACGCATTTATATTCAGTTCTTACACATATATATTCAGTTCTTACACATATATATTCAGTTCTTACGCATATATATTTCGTTATTACACATATATATTCTTACACATATATTCCGTTCTTACACATTCATATTCAGTACTTACACATATATCTTCCGTTCTGACACATATATATTCCGTTCTTAAGCATATATATTCAGTTCTTACGCATATATATTCAGTTCTTACGCATATATATTCAGTTCTTACGCATATATATTCAGTTCTTACGCATATATATTCAGTTCTTACACATATATATTCAGTTCTTATGCATATATATTCAGTTCTTACACATATATATTCAGTTCTTACTCATATATATTCAGTTCTTACGCATATATATTCCGTTCTTACACATATATATTCCGTTCTTACACATATATATTCATTTCCTACACATATATATTCACTTCTTACACATATATATTCCGTTCTGACAAATATATATTCCGTTCTTACACGTACATATTCCGTTCTTACACATATATATTGCGTTCTTACACATATATATTCCGTTCTTACGAATATATATTCAGTTCTTACGCATATATATTCAGTTCTTACACATATATATTCAGTTTTTACAAATATATATTCAGTTCTTACGCATATATATTCAGTTCTTACGCATATATATTCATTTTTTACACATATATGTTCAGTTCATACACATATATATTCCGTTCTTACACGTACATATTCTGTTCTTACACATATATAATCTAATCTTACACATATATATTCCGTTCTTACACATATATATTCAGTTCTTACACATATATAATCACTTCTTACACATATATATTCAGTTTCTTACACATATATATTCCGTTCTTACACATATATTCACATATATATTCCGTTCTCACACGTACATATTCCGTTCTTACACATATATATTCCGTTCTTACACATCTATATTCAGTTATTACGCATATATATTCCGTTCTTACACATATATATTCCGTTCTTTCGCATATATATTCAGTTCTTACACATATATATTCAGTTCTTACACATATATATTCCGTTCTTACACATATTTATTCCGTTCTTACACATACATTTTCCGTTCCTACACATATGTATCCAGTTCTTACACATATATATTCCGTTCTTAAACTTACATATTCCGTTCTTATACATTTATATTCCGTTCTTACACATATATATTCCGTTCTTACACATAAATATTCCGTTCTTACACGTAGATATTCCGTTCTTACACATATATATTCCGTTCTTACACATATATATTCCGTTCTTACGCATATATATTCCGTTCTAATGCATATATATTCCGTTCTTACGCATATATATTCCGTTCTTACGCATATATATTCAGTTCTTACGCATATATATTCAGTTCTTACGCATATATATTCAGTTCTTACGCATATATATTCAGTTCTTACACATATATATATTCAGTTCTTACACATATATATTCAGTTCTTACACATATTTATTCCGTTCTTACACATATATTCCGTTCTTACGCATATATATTCCGATCTTTCGCATATATATTCAGTTTTACGCATATATATTCAGTTCTTACGCATATATATTCAGTTCTTACGCATATGTATTGAGTTGTACGGATATATATTCAGTTCTTACACATATATATTCAGTTCTTACACATATATAGTCAGTTCTTAAGCATATATATTCAGTTCTTACTCATATATGTTCAGTTCTTACGCATATATATTCAGTTTTACTCATATATATTCAGTTCTTACACATATATTCATTTCTTACACATATATATTCAGTTCTTACGCATATATATTCAGTTCTTACGCATATATATTCCGTTCTTACACATATATATTCCGTTCTTACGCATATATATTCTTACACATATATTCGGTTCTTACACATATATATTCCGTTCTTACACATATTCATTCCGTTCTAACGCATATATATTCCGTTCTGACAAATAATATTCCGTTCTTACACGTATATATTCCGTTCTGACACGTATATATTCCATTCTTACACATATATATTCCGTTTTTACACATATATATTCCGTTCTTACACGTATATATTCCGTTCTTACACGTATATATTCCGTTCTTACACATATATATTCCGTTTTTACACATACATATTCCGTTCTTACACATATATATTCTGTTCTTACACATATATATTCCGTTCTTACACGTATATATTCCGTTCTTACACATATATATTCTATTCTTACAATTATATATTCCGTTCTTACACATATATATTCAGTTCTTACACATATGTATTCAGTTCTTACGCATATATATTCAGTTCTTACGCATATATATTCAGTTCTTACACATAGATATTCAGTTCTTATACATATATATTCAGTTTTTTCTCATATATATTCAGTTTTTACACTTATATATTCAGTTCTTACACATATATTCCGTTCTTACACATATATATTCCGTTCTTACGAATATATATTCAGTTCTTACGCATATATATTCAGTTCTTACACATATATATTCAGTTCTTACAGATATATATTCAGTTCTTACGCATATATATTCAGTTCTTACGCATATATATTCATTTCTTACACATATATGTTCAGTTCTTACACATATATTCCGTTCTTACAAGTACATATTCCGTTCTTACACATATATATTCCGTTCTTACACATATATATTCCGTTCTTACACATATATTTTCAGTTCTTACACATATATTCACATCTTACACATATATATTCAGTTCTTACACATATATATTCCGTTCTTACACATATATACACATATATATTCCGTTCTTACACATATATATTCCGTTCTTACACGTACATATTCCGTTCTTACACATATATATTCCGTTCTTACGCATATATATTAAGTTCTTACGCATATATATTCAGTTTTTACACATATATATTCAGTTTCTTACAAATATATATTCAGTTCTTACACATATATATTCAGATCTTACACATATATATTCAGTTCTTACACATATATATTTCGTTCTTACACATATATATTACGTTCTTACACATATATATTCAGTTCTTACACGTATATATTCCGTTCTTACACATATATATTCAGTTCTTACACATATATATTCAGTTCTTACGCATATATATTCCTTTCTTACACATATATATTCTTACACATATATTCCGTTCTTACACATTCATATTCAGTACTTACACATATATCTTCCGTTCTGACACATATATATTCCGTTCTTACGCATATATATTCAGTTCTTACACATATATATTCCGTTCTTACACATATATATTCAGTTCTTACGCATATATATTCCGTTCTTACACATATATATTCTTACACATATATTCCGTTCTTACACATTCATATTCAGTACTTACACATATATCTTCCGTTCTGACACATATATATTCAGTTCTTACGCATATATATTCAGTTTTTACAGATATATATTCCGTTCTTACACATATATATTCCGTTCTTACACATATATATTCAGTTTTTACGCATATATATTCCGTTCTCACACATATATATTCCATTTTTACACATATTTATTCCGTTCTTATACATATATATTCCGTTCTTTCGCATATATATTCTATTTTACGCAAATATATTCAGTTCTTATGCATAGATATTCAGTTCTTACACATATATATTCAGTTCTTACACATATATATTCAGTTCTTACGCATATATATTCCGTTCTTACACATATATATTCTTACACATATATTCCGTTCTTACACATTCATATTCAGTACTTACACATATATTTTTCGTTCTGACACATATATATTCCGTTCTTACGCATTTATATTCAGTTCTTACACATATATATTCAGTTCTTACACATATATATTCAGTTCTTACGCATATATATTTCGTTATTACACATATATATTCTTACACATATATTCCGTTCTTACACATTCATATTCAGTACTTACACATATATCTTCCGTTCTGACACATATATATTCCGTTCTTACGCATATATATTCAGTTCTTACGCATATATATTCAGTTCTTACGCATATATATTCAGTTCTTACGCATATATATTCAGTTCTTACGCATATATATTCAGTTCTTACACATATATATTCAGGTTCTTACACATATATATTCAGTTCTTACACTTATATATTCAGTTCTTACACATATATATTCCGTTCTTACACATATTTATTCCGTTCTTACACATATATATTCCGTTCTTAAAAAATATATATTCATTTCTTACACATATATATTCACTTCTTACACATATATATTCCGTTCTGACAAATATATATTCCGTTCTTACACGTACATATTCCGTTCTTACACATATATATTGCGTTCTTACACATATATATTCCGTTCTTACGATTATATATTCAGTTCTTACGCATATATATTCAGTTCTTACACATATATATTCAGTTTTTACAAATATATATTCAGTTCTTACGCATATATATTCAGTTCTTACGCATATATATTCATTTTTTACACATATATGTTCAGTTCATACACATATATATTCCGTTCTTACACGTACATATTCTGTTCTTACACATATATAATCTAATCTTACACATATATATTCCGTTCTTACACATATATATTCAGTTCTTACACATATATAATCACTTCTTACACATATATATTCAGTTTCTTACACATATATATTCCGTTCTTACACATATATTCACATATATATTCCGTTCTCACACGTACATATTCCGTTCTTACACATATATATTCCGTTCTTACACATCTATATTCAGTTATTACGCATATATATTCCGTTCTTACACATATATATTCCGTTCTTACGCATATATATTCAGTTCTTACACATATATATTCAGTTCTTACACATATATATTCCGTTCTTACACATATTTATTCCGTTCTTACACATACATTTTCCGTTCCTACACATATGTATCCAGTTCTTACACATATATATTCCGTTCTTAAACTTACATATTCCGTTCTTATACATTTATATTCCGTTCTTACACATATATATTCCGTTCTTACACATAAATATTCCGTTCTTACACGTAGATATTCCGTTCTTACACATATATATTCCGTTCTTACACATATATATTCCGTTCTTACGCATATATATTCCGTTCTAATGCATATATATTCCGTTCTTACGCATATATATTCCGTTCTTACGCATATATATTCAGTTCTTACGCATATATATTCAGTTCTTACGCATATATATTCAGTTCTTACGCATATATATTCAGTTCTTACACATATATATATTCAGTTCTTACACATATATATTCAGTTCTTACACATATTTATTCCGTTCTTACACATATATTCCGTTCTTACGCATATATATTCCGATCTTTCGCATATATATTCAGTTTTACGCATATATATTCAGTTCTTACGCATATATATTCAGTTCTTACGCATATGTATTGAGTTGTACGGATATATATTCAGTTCTTACACATATATATTCAGTTCTTACACATATATAGTCAGTTCTTAAGCATATATATTCAGTTCTTACTCATATATGTTCAGTTCTTACGCATATATATTCAGTTTTACTCATATATATTCAGTTCTTACACATATATTCATTTCTTACACATATATATTCAGTTCTTACGCATATATATTCAGTTCTTACGCATATATATTCCGTTCTTACACATATATATTCCGTTCTTACGCATATATATTCTTACACATATATTCGGTTCTTACACATATATATTCCGTTCTTACACATATTCATTCCGTTCTAACGCATATATATTCCGTTCTGACAAATAATATTCCGTTCTTACACGTATATATTCCGTTCTGACACGTATATATTCCATTCTTACACATATATATTCCGTTTTTACACATATATATTCCGTTCTTACACGTATATATTCCGTTCTTACACGTATATATTCCGTTCTTACACATATATATTCCGTTTTTACACATACATATTCCGTTCTTACACATATATATTCTGTTCTTACACATATATATTCCGTTCTTACACGTATATATTCCATTCTTACACATATATATTCTATTCTTACAATTATATATTCCGTTCTTACACATATATATTCAGTTCTTACACATATGTATTCAGTTCTTACGCATATATATTCAGTTCTTACGCATATATATTCAGTTCTTACACATATATATTCAGTTCTTATACATATATATTCAGTTTTTTCTCATATATATTCAGTTTTTACACTTATATATTCAGTTCTTACACATATATTCCGTTCTTACACATAAATATTCCGTTCTTACGAATATATATTCAGTTCTTACGCATATATATTCAGTTCTTACACATATATATTCAGTTCTTACAGATATATATTCAGTTCTTACGCATATATATTCAGTTCTTACGCATATATATTCATTTCTTACACATATATGTTCAGTTCTTACACATATATTCCGTTCTTACACGTACATATTCCGTTCTTACACATATATATTCCGTTCTTACACATATATTTTCAGTTCTTACACATATATTCACATCTTACACATATATATTCAGTTCTTACACATATATATTCCGTTCTTACACATATATACACATATATATTCCGTTCTTACACATATATATTCCGTTCTTACACGTACATATTCCGTTCTTACACATATATATTCAGTTCTTACGCATATATATTAAGTTCTTACGCATATATATTCAGTTTTTACACATATATATTCAGTTTCTTACAAATATATATTCAGTTCTTACACATATATATTCAGATCTTACACATATATATTCAGTTCTTACACATATATATTTCGTTCTTACACATATATATTACGTTCTAACACATATATATTCAGTTCTTACACGTATATATTCCGTTCTTACACATATATATTCAGTTCATACGCATATATATTCCGTTCTTACACATATATATTCCGTTCTTACGCATATATATTCAGTTATTACGCATATCTATTCATTTCTTACACATATATGTTCAGTTCTTACTCATATATATTCAGTTCTTACACATATATATTCAGTTCTTACGCATATATATTCAGTTCTTACGCATATATATTCAGTTCTTACACATATATATTCAGTTCTTACACATATATATTCCATTCTTACACATATTTATTCCGTTATTACACATATATATTCCGTTCTTTCGCATATATGTTCAGTTTTACGCAAATATATTCAGTTCTTTCGCATATATATTCAGTTCTTACACATATATATTCAGTTCTTACGCATATATATTCAGTTCTTACGCATATATATTCAGTACTTACGCATATATATTCATTTCTTACACATATATGTTCAGTTCTTACACACATATATTCCATTCTTACACGTACATATTCCGTTCTTACGCATATATATTCAGCTCTTACGCATATATATTCAGTTCTTACGCCTATATATTCAGTTCTTACGCCTATATATTCAGTTCTTATACATATATATTCAGTTCTTACACATAGATATTCAGTTCTTACACATATATTCCATTCTTAAACATATTTATTTCGTTCTTACACATATATATTGCGTTCTTACAAATATATATTCAGTTCTTACACATATATATTCAGTTCTTACACATATCTATTCATTTCTTACACATATATGTTCAGTTCTTACTCATATATATTCAGTTCTTACACATATATATTCAGTTCTT